>WIQG01000859.1:0-24332 GCA_014925785.1 Mycena galopus ATCC 62051 | reverse complement strand
CCTTCTCCCTTCCGCTTCGTCGACGATGTGCGGGCGAGGTGGGGGTGCTGTCTGTCAATGACACCAAGCGCGCGCTGCACGCTCGGAGCGAGATGAACTTCGAGCCTGCGCGAGCTCTTCGTGTGATCTGGGAGTTGGGCATGGAAGGGAGGAGGTGCAGGGAAGCGGCTGGTAGAGGGAGAGGGGATAGGTGCGGGCGCGGGCGGGAAGGAGAAGACTGCGACTTGGGGTAAGTGTCGCATATGTCCATCGTCCGACATCCCTACTCCCACTCCTCCAATAGTGCACGTCCAGATGCTCGAAGCCGGTATTGTCGACTCGTCTCTGCGCGCGTGGGGCAGGAATGCGGCTAGTAAGCGCGTGAATGGACGTACTCTCCCTGCAAAGGTAGGCTGGGTCGGGCGCGCAGAGGAATCTCCCAAGTCCTCGCGGCGGGTGCAGCGAGTGTGGAAGGCGCCGAATCCGCGCTACTCGTGCTACGCCCGGACCCTCGTCGCCGTATCCTCATGTATGGGTGGGTCTGCGAGGGATGTACGAGGCGGAGGGAGCGGGAGCCCTATATCCGCTGATGTCGCGATGTGATTAATCGTGGACGCGCAACTCCTCATCCTAGTGGACCAGCGAGTAGGGGCGCTGAGCACGTCCGTCGTGCACGGTGAAATGCTCATCGTCGTTCTCTTCTACGTGTGTGGGTTCCTTGGCCATCCTTCCTCGCGTGCGGTGTGTGGCGGGGGAGGGAGGGAGCCAGGATGCATCGGGCCTGAGCGTGTGCACATGTGCGGCGCCACGCCGTGGATAGAGTGCAGTGGCGCCGGTTTTTTTTGGAGTCGTGGTGCATCCGGGATTCGTTGCGGACGGTGTAGACACCAGTCCACGCGTGGTGTCCACGGTTAGTAATTTACGGTATCGTCCAATGTATTGGTTCCGTATTCAGGATACGCCGCGAACTAGTGGCAAGCGTCGACCTCGACGGTGGCGACTGATAAGAACTTGTCATGTCATGTGCGTTCTTTCTTGCCACTTGCCTTCGGGGTGCCATGGCCCTGGGCGAAGCCACGGCCGTAAGTGACCCTCAATCCTCCCTCCACTCCTACCGTTCATAAGCCTTGTACTTAGGTACCGAGTCTCTTGTCAAGGCCGGGGTACAATCCTCTGAGGGAGTTGAAAAAACTCATATTCGTACCCTCATCAACCACTTCACAGAAGAACGGGAAGAATTAGAAAAAGAGGAAGCAACTGTCATGCAGCGTTTATCCCAGATACAACTCCGTCTCCCTGTTTTGGAAAGGATCCTCACACATTCTCGCCGCCCTGTGAGCAATATGCCCGTCGACCGCCTTCTCCCTGAAGTCCTGGCATTGATATTTATGTCTGTCTGCTCCGACCATCTCATTCACTTTCCCCCGACGAAGGAGGCGGCTCTGTACGTCCCTCGTGTTTGCCGATTTCATGCAGGTGCTATCTGAATGCAGGTCGCTGCGCCGCTTGAAATTCTCGCTCGACGCTCGATCGGGCGGATTCCGACTACTGGGACGAGTGGGAGCAGCGAGGGCTCCCGGAAATCCTTCTTGAACGTCTACACACGGTGTCAGTGCGGGTGTACAACACCTTGGCGTTAGAAAATTTCCTGAAACCTCCATCGGCACCGGCACTCCATTTTCTTGACCTCGATTTCTTTCGACCTTGACGCCCTAGGATGAAACCAGCGATATTTCTGTGCTGCCCTCCGAATTGCAGCCTTCTCTTATCAGCTTGACAATGAGAAACCTCGAACTCCGTTGTTTCGACTTCACCGCCGCGACACCTTTTCCGTTGCTCCGTACCTTGCAACTGAAATTTCCGCCGGGTATTGAACAGTTCACCTCCTGGCTAGTTACCCACCCATCGGACCTCTTTCCCCAGCTGGAAGTGCTCGAGCTCGAAGTTCGACAAGTGATTTACGATTGGGTATCCTATGCCATGGGAGCTTTGTGCGCCTGCCACCACTCGTGCGTTACCTTCTCAGGAGTGTAATGGTAATTCTGGGCGCGCAACGGCACCGAGTATGAAGAAATAATCCTCGTTCAAGTTAAGTATACGTGGTGGCTTGTGCAGTGGAGTCGATGAAACAGGAACCAAGAATAGTTTGACGCTGAAACGTCAATTTCCACGGTCATGCGGATAACAAAGCCAATCGTGAGTGTTGGCCTTAGACTGAATGACGAGCTTAGGCAGGTAGGGAGGGTGGCAGGAGTACGTGTTTCACTTTTCAATTTCACTATCAAAGATTCCCCCGTCTCATACGGCGGTTCAACAATGCTCAGAGCTTAGGGTACAGGCCAGCGTCTGATCTAATCCTAGTCATCGCTGAAAGCACGTCAGCTCGAAGTAACCAGCAAGAGAGAGGAAACACACCTGCGATAATAGCGCTGCCCAAACTACTTCCGTCTTCGGCTTGACGAGTGATGATGTTCCTGTGTCAATCATCATCATCTACGGTGGGAGTGCAAAGGAATGAGCACGCGCCGTCCCTGCTCCCCAAAAATATCTTGCAATCCTTCATGCACCGTCTCCACGAATCCAGGATATTTCTGACGGGACTTGGTCAGCCAACGCCGGCGAAGACGCCAAAATGACAGACGTTATACAGCGATCCCTCCACACCAACGAGACACCCTTCCTCGAGGTAGTTCATCTTTCTTACGATCGCGGCGATTCCGCATGCACCAAGGCGCGCCGCGCGGACCACAATCAAGTGCGCCAGGGCCCGGAAGAACTGCCGCTCCTCGATTGTCGTCTCCAGCGCGAAGGAATGCGCAAAGATACCGTAGACATTCTGCAAATCATCTGTTTGATCGCTCTCCATGAGCGACAAGAGGGCCGTGTCGAGTCCGAAAGGGATCTCAAGCTGGGAAGTGTCCTGGCCAAGGAAGAGCACCTTCTCGTCAATGAGCTCGCAAAGTATGAGGCGCAGGATCTCGCCGAGATAGAGACCGGAGGTGAGTTTCTGCAGAGGGTCAGGCTTTCCGTGGAGGGAGTGAATCAACACACCTCGAATGCCTGCTCCCCAGGTTTAGCAGAGGTTTCGTCGACGACTACGTCGTATTTGGTGCGCGGGAGATGTTCATGTTCAAACGAGTCGAAGGCGCCCTCCACCAACGAATATTAGCATCCGGAAGGAAAGACAGAACATCCAGCGCTCACCCATTCACAATTAATTGCCATCTGAGTATCTACATCGATGCCTAAATGTTTTATCTTCGTAATGTTTTCGACATGCTCCATATAGGCCGCGTTACAGCCCGTCCCGAAGACGACCGCAATCTTCGTTTTTGGATTAACGTAGTGGGAGGCGATGAGCGTTCCGGTGGTGTCGTTGACCAGGGCCGTTAATGCGACGGGTAGTTTCTGTTGGTATGCGCCGGCGTTAGATGGCATATGACCGAGGGGGGACAGCGGACAAGTTTCTCGAGTGATTTCCGGAACATGGCTGCTACATCTTGGCCCTCGGTGTGGGGGTTTTGGAAGCCCTTCGTCCACCGGATGAGCTTCCCGTGGTCGATCCGCTCTTGGCTAAATGATGCGTAGATGAGACAAGGAATGTGTCTCCACCACCCGCAACGGTACTCACGAGCATGGGTAGGAGAACTACGAGTATAGTGCGGGCATCAAACGCGATTTAACAGGAAAGAGCAAAAAGAGCGTATAGTAAATCCAAGCGGCAGATTTTCGCCAGGTTTGAGCTGAAGCCCGCCATTCTCATCCGTGAGATGGGCGTCAATAAACTTTTTCAAGCATTCAGCGCAAAAGTCGAAGAGCTTCTGCCCGTCCTCCTGCTTTTGCTCTTCTTTCAATTGGTACTTGCTTTGTGTAATCTCGAATTTCCCTTCCCCCTGCAGGGTAACCAGGCATACTCGGAGCATGGTTCCACCTGAGAAAATGGAATATTGATTAGATTCAGAGCATATCCTTCCGCCTCAAACGCACCAAGGTCGAGAGTGAGAAAGTCGCCTTGTTCTTGTCGAGATGGCCATCCGAACACGAATGTTGGTTCCATAGGCTGATGGAGATGAACTGTCAGTTATCTGCCGTTGAAATCAGAAGAAGTGCAGTGTATGAAAGCTTCCCCAGGTACTAGCACCAAATGACGAATATGAACACGACGATACGTACCACTACTTGTTTTGGTTTCGCCAGCCCAAGGTGCAAGGCTTCGGTGAATGCCTTCACTAGTCTCCGCATGTGCTCCGGCGTCAATCTGAATCTACCGCGGACGATTTTACCTCGCTCAGGCGCCGGGGATGGATGAATTGCACTCACAAACCCTCGTACTTTCGCAATCGGTCAGCTATCATCCTGGCGCGATGTGAGTAGCCTAGCGATTATTCAGACGAGAGTAATACACGCACTTCTCCGTCGTATGGGTGAGATCCACCTGTTCGTGCGTTCGCGTGTGCACTGTTATTGCCTGGCTCGATGGCAAGATGATCAGGTCCCAATGCGCGATACAGGGATGCTCCGTGATAGACGCTAAGCAGTGGCTGAAAACCAACTGAAAACACGCAGTACCAAGAGAGATGAAGTCACTCTTTCTTCACAAATGACGATCGTAGATGCATTGCGGCATCATCACTCTGACGCAAAGTCCTTGTCATTGTCAGTCAAGGGCGCAACTTGTGTGTCACTCGATTCAGTCAAAACTAAACATTCCGTTCTGTGCGCTTCCCGGCTTGCCGGTTTCCCGTGCTGATTTATTTGCGCATGTTATCTTCGCATCATTGCCGATCCGCGTTCCGCCCACCGCTCGGCTACCTGCGCGCGCCCCCCATTTACACGCGCTGCCCCCTACTCCTGCGGTACTGGAATAACGGCACCCGCCACTTCTCGTCCCGCCCATGCCGTGCTACCAGTCTTTTTTGCCGCTCCCCGCATGTCACGGGCGCAGTTTTGCGTACGCTGTGCCGCCCACCCCGTTCGCGTTGCCCTTGCACACTCCACAGTTCCACATATATCACTGCAGCTGTGCTTTTCTGCTGTGCCCATCTAATGTGCTCCCTTTTACTTGTGTGCACCCAGATGTATTATTGTAGTTCTTACTTAAAATCAACTCTTTTTGATTCGTCTTTTGATTTGTATCTTGGCCTACAGATGAAATAAGGAGCCAATATACTGTAGAAGAAGGTGAATGCTGTGCCATCGAGTCTTTTTTTGGGACGTGGCATACTTGTGAATGCTTGTCGCGAACTGACGTTCGGACTTGCGGGCCGGTCGGCGCTTCACGGGCGCTTAAAATACAATTGAGCAATAGCGCAAGGGCTAGGTGTAGGAAAAACCCAGGAATATCCCGGAGAGCTTCCATAGGATGTATCTTCATGAATTAAAAACAATCACACCCGCAACCTAAGTCATTAACAACATTGGTAAAACTTGTATGACATGGTCATTACGGTTAACAACACACTTTTCGAGCTCATTCAGTCAACGATCATCCTAGAAGGTTAAATACCCCAGATTTTCGATCATATAAGGTCCATATGACCTTATTGTTCACTCTAGGCACTACTAGTATGATATCTGAGCCTTCCATGCCCCGAAAACTCAAACGAGGTGTTCCTGAGTGGAAAAATAAATCTTTTCTGATCATCCCAAAATTCGTATGGGTGCATAGGCATGATTATGGCGTCCATAAATCTGAATTTACGAGCCATAAATGCGCCCCATTGCAATGAAATAAGCCTGGTTATCAGACCCCAGAGAAGCCTGAATCATCGTACAGGACTTTGCTCGACCTCCAATTCGTTTTTTAGTTTCTTGTGAAGGAATACATTATTGTTCGAAGAAGACGTAATGAAATATTGCTACGATGGAAAGGTGATCATTATTTTACCTCCAGGCAGCAATTGTAAACTCTCGACAAGAAAAAATGTTCAAGTTCTAATTTCTCTACCTAAAAATACTTGTGTACACAAGTATTTCTATCTGGAAGATTTGAGAGATTGCTTCCCCACCCGTCCGCAATTCTCAAAATCCTCGAGTTTTCAGGGGATCAGTCCAAATTGGGTACGTCGATCATGTCAATGAGTGGCTCATCCCGCCCCCACCATCTCGCAGGAGGCTCTTCAAGCCTAGTCCTCAGACATAGCACACCGCTCTCACTGCAATATCCGAGCTCGACCCTTACCTGTCCCATTCCTACTGCATAGTGCAGAAGTCGTGAGCTCGAGCTGCAACCGAGCCGCAGCAAAAAATTGAATGGAAAGGGTGTGTTATCTCTCTGTTTGACTGTATTTCGCTTCATTACCCAGTGAACTGTACAATACATATGCACTGCGTATCCTACAATATTTTTGCGATTTTTGAAGCAAATTTCGGCATTGTGGTTGTAATTGTCACCGACGACGCGTCAAGATGTATGGATCGCTAACCATCGCATCTATCAAATGGATCCACGGCAGTACTCTAGCCGCCCCATCAACCAGAGCGGGGCGAGGACATGCGTCGCCTGCTTATCAAAAGGGAAGAAGAGAAGGCTATGGGAAGGCGCAAGTCGGGATGGCTGGAGTTGTGGATTTACGGTGAAATTTCCCTGGCTAGTGCCGTGACGTGAGTCAAAATGGCTAGTGATACGGCGCATCTCGGAGATGTTCAAGATACTCGATTTACCGCCAAGAGGCATTAGCGCAGTCCAGACCCAACATGAAGTGTGGCTTGCGGCCGTAAGTCAAATCTGGAGTTGCCGAAGGGATAGCTTTGGGGTCATTTGGCACAGAGTGAGTGGCCGAAGATAACTACGTCGGCTCCGGAGATAACTTCGTGGGCTTCGGCTTCGAGCCTTGAATACAAGAACACATGCACATCCATCACCACATGTGCTTAAGATACGGGTAATCAGCAAACGTTGATCGACCCGCAACTCGAATTCAATATTTTCCTCATTGCGAATTCATTATTTATTTTGCATATGGATAGTTGAAAGGTGGTAGGGTTGACGTCGAAAAAGTCCGACGCCAAGAGGTGAAAGGGACAAACATGAAAGAAAGATTTCCAGGGGCGTTGGGAACTATTGCAGTACTGAATTGACATTGGGCTTGATTGCCATGTTTCGGCAGGTCAGCTGCCTTTGGAGTGCTTCTATCTGACATCCCTGCGTTGTATTTGTCCACACGCTATTCACTCAAGAGTGGGCGACCTTCGCTCCTGTGCTAAGTAACCTTGATTTACGTTTAGACTCTTATCGCAGCGGGTAACTCTGGCCCGGGGTTGCATTCACACCAATAAGTCACTGGCCAGACACCATTGGCCCTTCACTTAGTCGCGTGCTACGGCCCCGCAATCTGCAAGCCCTCAGTCGTAGGCTTCGCATGGCTTCGAAGTCGAAACGCACGGTGCTGGACCAGATAGCTCTCTGATTATCAAGAATGTAGAAGTTATAGGCTTCGCATGGCTTCGAAGTCGAAACGCACGGTGCTGGACCAGATGGCTCTCTGGTTATCAAGAATGTAGAAAACATATATAACCTCTCATCGTCCTCATCCCTCGATCAAGCGAGCCGCCGTCGCCTGCCTCTGAGTCCTCTTTGAGCATCTCTCGCCTCTTGAACGTTTCCCTGTTCTTCAGAACTCCAGTTATCTGTCCAACATGAAGGCCGCAGCCATCACTGCCATCCTCGCAGCCTCCCTGGCCACCGCTGAGGTGACCTGGACCTTCCAGAAGTTCGAGAACGGCGTCGAGGTCCCCTTCACCGCCGGCCCCCAGACCAAGTTCCAGTCGCAGGCCATGCTCAAGGTCGGCGAGACCCGGAAGCGCAACCGTCTCAACGGGCGTGCGTCTGGCGCCACGGTCCAGTCGTCCAACTGGTGCGGTGCCGCCGTCACCGGCACGGGCTTCACATCGGTCGTCGGCACCTGGACCGTCCCTACCCTCAGCCTCCGCTCCGGCCAGTCCGCCAACTCGGAACCCGCCCTTGCCCAGTGGGTCGGTATCGATGGCTTCAGCAACTCCGCCCTGATCCAGGGTGGTACCCTCTCCGAGATCGTCGGCGGCGGCCAGGAGAACTTTGCCTGGACTGAGATGCTGCCCGCTTCTCTCCGCGAGGTTTCCCTCACCGGTAAGTCTCTCCTCACACTCATGATGGCTGGCTACTAACACCTCACCTGCATAGTCGACACCGGCGACAGCATCACCACCAACGTCACCATGACCTCGACCACCTCGGGCACCGTCACCATCAAGAACAACAGTCGTGGCACCTCTATCGTTGGTACCGTCAGCGGTGGCACCCGCCTTTCCGGCGCCTCGGCTGAGTGGATTCTCGAGGACTTTGAGTCAGGCTCCAGCTTGATTGCCTTCGCCGGCTTCCCCACCTCCACCTTCACCGGAACTGCCATCCACTCCGGCACTTCCGTCAGCCCCTCGACCGCCACTCTCATCGACATCGTCCAGAACTCTGAGCTCTGCTCGGCCACGCTCTCGGGCACGACCGTCTCCGTCAAGGACTCGTAAACAACGACAACTACTTTTTCTTCTGGGGAGTTTTGAGAAGAGAGAGCTGTACAAGTTCGGTGGATATGTAGCTGTCATTTATGCATTGGAGCATCTTCACGCTCGTATTTAGTCGTTTTGGGTAGACATTATACTGAATTTTGTGACGCTTGGAATATTCTAGCGCAAAGACTAGTCAGCCACAGCTGTCAACGCGGTGATAATTCTGACTCACCAATTCGGACGAAGGTTGCGCGTAGGATGAGTCTAATTAAAGCAGAAATATAAAAAGTAAACGCCGCAAGCCGCTAGCGAGAAATTCAACTCGGAACGGCTGGCAATTGTTGGTGTTCAGAGCGAACATGAGGGAGGCGGCTCCTCAATATTTTAAGACTTGAACGACATGCATGTAGACAGGAATGGAAGGCGCCGCGTCAAATGGCGCTGTCGTCAGCCACGTACTTCTGTACTATGGGGTGCCGAAAACAAACTGTATTGTAGCATGGTCTGGATATATATATATGCCAGGAGTTGTAATAAAATTGTATTCCAATGTGCCGATAGGATATAGCAGCCCCGCGAGTATCTATCCGCTATTTTCAGTGTCCTCGCCGACAAATCAGGCAGCCACTGGTTTAGACTTTTTTGTACCTACCACTACTTACTCAAATGGCTATATTCGGCTGGCTCCATACGCGTATGCCTTTCTTTGCCGCCACTGCAGCTCCTGTGAAAAACGAATGAAAGAAGTGACCGCTGCGCGACCCTGGGGCGCCGAAACGCGATAAAGTTGGCAGCAGTTGAACAGTTTGTGCCCGTGACCGACCGGCTATCACCGTTGCGCCACTTTACCTCCTTCTTCATCCGATCTCTTTTCCTGTCTTGCCACGATGCCCGTGCCCGCAGAGCTGCTCCAACGGATCGACTCCTCCTCGGACGTCTCCATCGTGCGTCTCGCCGAAGCGGTCGCCATCCGAGTCCCCTCAATCAGTGGTTACTCCGCCTTCCGCCTGCACGTTCTCCGCATGTCCGACTGGCTCAACGCGCAGCTCCAAGCGCTCGCCGTGGCCACCAAGCAGGTCGAACGGCCAGACGCTTCCCTTGCCCCAGACAATTTTGGGCCGAATAGGATATGCGAGCAAGAAAACGGTGCTGATTTACGGGCACTTTGACGTGCAGCCTGCGGCTCTAAGCGACGGGTGGACCTCGGACCCATTCGTGCTCAAGCCGCTGCCTGACGGTCGGCTCTTGGGGTGCAGCAGCAGCGACGACAAGCGCCTGGTGCTCGGGTGGCTAAATGTGCTGCAGTGGCACGCAGACGCCGCTTCCGGTTGACTTGGTATTTTGCTTCGAAGGGTTGGAGGAGAACGGGAGAGGGGCTTGACTAGCTGCTCGAAAGGGAAGCAAAGGAGTGGTTGAAGGGCGTGCACTGTGTTTTCATCGTGAGTCGAGCTGCTTGCTCGTAATTTTAGACTGATAAATTATAATGTCACTTGGAGCGACAACTACGCTCACGTACGGCTTTCGCGGACTCGTGTACTTCAGGCTCACGGTCCCTGGCAGGAAGCGACCTCCATTCCGGTGCGTGCGCGTCTATTCTCCTCAAGTTCTCGCGTGGCTTCTGGCTTCATTCTGGGTTCTTTTTTTGAATTCCTCCTTCCATTTCGTCGCACTCAATCTCATTGTCGTACCCACCCTCCCTGATTCCGACTACTTCCCTAACCTTTTCATACCGCCTTATTATCATATCTCACTTGATTACTTCTCATCACGCGCAACGTGTCCCTCCGTCCTCCTTCCTCACATTTATCCTATTGAACCCACGCAATCGACTATCCATACTCACTTGATTCCAATTTCACCACTGGCGCCTTCGGCCGCATCGTCCACGAGCCCACGACGGACCTCATCTCCCTCACGGACCGACCTCATCTCCCTCACGGGCCGTCTCGTCTCGCCCGATGGCAACATCGTCATCCCAGGCGGGGACGAAATGGTCAGCGTCGCCGACGCGGAGGAAGGGTGCGTTCAGGTTTTCTTTTGGTTGCGCTGCTTCATTCTCACTCGATATTCAGTCGGACCTCCATTCCGCCCCCTCCCTACCGCTCTGCCCCCTTCCCGCCCTGCTCGCTACCATTACCCCGCGCCATCTGCAAAAGCTCGACTACTTCGTCGCGGACGAGGTACGCTTTATCCCTGCACTTATATTCCGCCTTATCTTCTTACCTATATATACTCCCCCTCCTCGAATTCACCTTGCTTCGCGATTCATTCATCCTGCTTCTCGTCGCACAAAAACCTTACTCCAACTCACTCTTTCTCGCGCATCCCGTCCGTCTTGTTCTTACACCGGCCAACCCCCTCGAGTCCTGCCCAAAACATCCACTCTGTGGCAAGTTTAGTATCCGGTGCGTGTGTTTCTTCCCTTTTAGTATTTGGCGTTTGGGTGCTTGTGCCTTGTTCGCTGGTGCCTTTCCCTCCTTTTACACCTTTTCCCTCACCTTTTGCGTCACAACACTGAGACTACTTTCCCTTGCTCCTTATGCTTTTCCGTTTTTTTCTCTGTCTCACCCCCACCCGTCTTTTCCCTTACTCACTCTCAGCTTGCGCGGACCCCTTTACTTTGACTTTCACCTGCACGTCTACATTTAATTTTACTTCTACGTTAGCCTCGCCTCCCCCTTCCCTCTGCCCCGTCCCCCCCCCCTCGCCTCCTCTTCTTTCGCAGTGGAACTGACGCCTCACACAGCCTCGTCGCCCGCAGACCCCGCCGGCCGTCGAGCCGCTCATGACACGTTAGTGGCCATATTTCAATTCCGTTTCTCATCGGCCATCGGCGTCCAGGCCACCGAACGACAGGCGGAATGATACCGTGTAGCACGGGTAAGGCTCCAACTGTTTAGTCTAGGTTTACCACCCCTTGTATACGAAATACAAATAAAACCACTTTTATTGGTTTAAAACTGTTCATAAACCAAACCCATTGGAGCCTTAAGCGTGGGTGAGTATCACAGGGTTTGTATTGTGTTATTACTCTTTCAGCTTTCCTTCCGTGGCTATTCGCTGGGTATCGCGGGCAATTCCCGCTATTCTGTGCGTCGGTCAGTGAGAATGAAACCCAACGCAGCATGCCTAAAGCCAGGCATCGAACAGTCAAACAGTCTCATATCAACTACATACATAGAAGCCGGTCGAAATTCCGGTTGAATTGGTTTCTGATAGTGGTGAGTTGCACTTCCGTACATGACTGAATCCGTATCACAGCTCCACCGTTGACGCTCGCCCTTAATCCATTTCCCCTAGGGCCAGGCTCAAAGCTCCATCTATCCCGCCAAGCACGATGGAGTACCAATACGGAGCACCAGCAGGCACCTTTATATTTTACCAGTCAATCGTCAGTGAATTTATCACGAATAAGCTCAATTTTCACGGGAATGACGCACACGTTAACGCCGGGAGTGTCTGTAGGACAGCAGGGCTCGTTCGGTGGGCCTATGTGGAACGGACGTCAAAGGAAGTTGCGCGAGAATAAAATGCTCAGTGGCATATACGTACAGGAGGGATACTAAGATGGCAGGCACAGTGGAAGTTAGCTGCATATCCTGTCAGTCAAGTCAAGATCGACCTACATCGGTTCCGCCTGTCGAAGGTAGTCTGTGATTAAGCATGAATGGGAGATGCAGTGGAGAGACTCACACGGCGTGGCCCCTGAGTACACTGTCTTGGCAAGGACAAAAAAAGATGAGAGCGCCTGAGACGAGTTTGTTTGAAATTTCTGAGGGTAGCTGGAGCTTTGTGGAGATGAACGATGTGGGAGTTCGGGCGACGCCTCTTTATACCACGGAAGCGAGGAAACGATGATTATATGAATATCCGATGTTGCGGCCCCCATAGAGTTTTGAGGATAAGATGTGAAGCCAAATCCTACAGCAGATCTGGATACAAATCTTTAGCGATTCATTCTGCAGAAAACCTGTCCCGCTGAGGTATGGCTCCCGAGATATGAAACTGCTATTCATGTTACAACACCGGGTTCAAGTCTAAGAGGAGCAAGACGATGGACGTGCATCTTCGACCAGAGCGAGACTGATGGTATACCCGACCTGTTTGGGTGAATTCTACACTCGATACCAACCTCTATATGCGAGCGAACTTATGGGGTAACTTACACACGTGAAATCGACAATTGTATCATTCCTCGCGGCATCCCGAATTTGAGGGACGGGAGGGACTGGCACTTGCCTAAATTCTGGGCAGAAGAGCCCGAAGAGATTTCACGTCCGCGGATGTTCAGTCTCTATTCGTTTGCGAGAGTGATTGATCTTGGGAGATGGCGCGACGATGACCCGACGGCGATCAGTGCAAGACGATGGCGGGCGATGGAGGCGGCGCGGGGCGGTGCGAGGAGCACGAGGGCGGGCAGGTGGTGGTCGGTGGTAGGGGCTTGCCTGGACCGAGAGCTGAGACAGATACGACGCGTACTGCGATGGGGACGTAGTATTCAAGTGATGGAGCAGGAGAAAGTGGCAATGCGCCGCCCAGGTAGACACGGAGGACAACCAAAAACGAGCCGCCGTCGATGCAAATTTGAAAAGTCGGGCTGCAAAATATTTGTGTATGAAGGCATAGTCCACTCAAAACCGAGAAGAGAAATCACGTTGGTCGCCAAATCCGCCTGAGGGTTGAGACGAGCGGGAGGGGATGGGATGGGATGTGGCAGTAGCAGCGGCAGCAGACAAACCCGGTAGTAACTAGTAACAAACGTGGCAATCAAAGATGCCAGGGTGAAGGAAAAAGGATGATGAGTGCGTCGTGTCTCCCGGGTATGCGCCTCCGTGGGGTCTCCATACGGACCGTTGGTGCGGCCAAAACTCCCAATGAAAGATCCGCTAATAAGCACGAGGAATTTGTGTAGCCGCGGGTAGATACGGGCAGAGGCATGCACCTGGATGGGAACAGTGCGCCCCTGCGAAGAGGAGGCACGAGGAGAGGAGAACGTGGAGGGGGTGTGGTAATAGTAGTAGTGATAGTAGAAGCAGGTGAAAACAGGACTGTAGGTGGGAAAGATGGCGGTGGGGCAAATGGGCACGACGGACGTATCTATGGTATGGACGAGCAAGTAGTGGCAGAAAGGGAGCGGGGAGGGGAGACAGGATACATGAAGGGGGAAAATTCAAAACGTACGGTCGACGAGGGAGGAGAAGGAGGGCCAACGATCACGGGGAAGGGGTAAGTAAGATCAGGGGAAAGAAGACGTAGTGCGTGGTGCAGTGCGTATTTAGGAAAGATTAGTACTCGGCGTGTATATGAATTTGGATCGAGCTGAAGCAGGGGTAGCAGCTGGGGCGCAAAAGGAGGTCTGGCCGAATCCTGAGCACGAGTGGCATGGACCGTTGCCTCGTGCCTGCGTCTAAGGCTTCGTGTGTACGTACGGGGTCCCGGTTCGAGCGGGGATGACGTAGGTGCGAGCGATTGTGTTACGAATGGTGGCATTGAGGCGGGCGGGGCGGCGGCGGGCTTCAGTGTAGGTATGAGATTAGACTGGGTGGGTGTCGTGGGCGCTGCGCTGCCTTGCGCATGGGCGGTGTGCGTTAAGTAGAGGAACGCCGCCACGCGCCGGCGGGCAGCCAATTGCCGTCTGCTTTTGGGAGCTGGCCGTGGGGGAGGCGCCATAGGGCAGGTGGGACGTAATATGAGATGGAGGGAGTGGGATGGGATGGATGTTAGAATGCGAGAGCGCAGGTTCGTGGTGAGAAATGCGAGTAGAGTCAAGACACGGCGGGAAAAAAAGGATACCCTGGGGAGGGAGCGTCCGGTAGTGTACATAGCGTGGACTTGGCGGTGGATGGCTGAGTTCGACCGTTGTCGTCTCACCGACACGGCGAGTCCCGAGTGAGGAGAATGACCATTGACGGGGTGGCAGGCGAGGGCGCTAGTCGACGGCGTGAGCGTACGAAGGCGAGGCGACGTGGAGATGACAGATCGACTACAGACAAATCGCGCGTAGGGTTGTCGCGGTGGGCTCATGCCCGTATCCGTAGGGTGCGCACGAAAAGGGCGGTCACCGTGACTGAAAGCGGTGCAACCTTGTGACAGCAGAGTGATGCCGAGATTCCCGGACCCTTTCTCTCCCGACCACGACAACGCTCCGCCTAGCCCGCAATGCAGCCTCAAGTAGATTCTCCGACAACACCAAATTGATTCTCTGGTCCACTGATATCTTCACTTCAACACTGCGATTCGAGGGGCAACCCTCTTTGTGAACCTCCCTAGGAATCGATTTTCTTCGGGTGGTCTATTCAGATTCGGGCTTATTCGCACTCCGGGATTGTCTCATAGCTATCACCCCGCTTTAGGATGCTTTATCTCGGGAATCTGGGGCTGCTAGTTCACAGGATTGGGACATAAGGTGCGTCATCCCAGTAATTTTGCCTATCCCCTTTCGCTAGCCCGTTCCCTTTCGTGGCCGCCGAGAGCATCGAGAGCTAGGGCAACCTTAATTGAATTCATTCCTTTGCGGTTGCGAGCTAGGAGAAATCGATGCTGGGTTGGATCGGACTATATCCGCCGCCGGTCGCCCTGCTGAGAGGTGAGTTCCTCATTTTTATCTGGTTCTAAGCGAAGCTCGTCTTTGCTTCTTATTTCTTATTTCGTCTCGTCACGCTCTTCCCTCCTCAAATCGTGTCAAACGGCTGACGCTGGTGCCCACAGTCCGCATTCTAGGTGTGCCTCCGACACTGCGCAACATCCTCGTGCGGCGTACTAGGGCAGTCAGGACGGGGAACATGTTCGAGGAGCTCTGTTCTCTTGTACATGTAGGTGCTCACATCGATCCTGTGTAGGCCCGTTGGACTCGCTGTAGGACTCATAATCCCTGCGTGGGCATAAATACGTACTGCCGCCCATGCATTCTCCAACGAGTCATCAGCCGCTCCCAAAGTATTTATTGTTCCTACTTACATGGATTTCATACTACTTCATCTCACTTGTGCTACGTTATACGCCCCCCCTTCTATCTCGATCCCATTCCACCATCCACCTACCCACACAGCGCTCCCTTCATACCATTCACCCACATACCACTCCACATGCCGTCCCATCGCCTCCCTTCCCTCGACATATAGCCCACTATCCTGCATCTTGTAATATTTCCCAAGCCTCACCCATCCTCCTCCCTTCATGATCGCTAACGCAGGTCTTTTCGGTAAGAAGAACACGGCTAGACAATCATCCGACAGGATTTTGGCCACAGCTCGCACGAGGATCGACAGCATCGGACGCACTATAAGGCTGGCAGTCTGGAGTTATCGTTCGGTGCGAGGTGCGGGTAGCAATTGGAAGTGTGAGGCACGCCCAATAATATGGGCGATGCGCCGCGTTGGTAGGAGGGCGGAGAAGGAAGGCCCCCCGCCCAGCTTCTTGCGCAACGTCCATCCGTGAGGTTCCTCTCTTGATTGCCAAATGGTGTAGACGGCGTTTACTGCCACTGGGGGCAGCTGACGAGGCATATGAACACTATGTGCTTTAAATGCATGTGGCTCGCAGCTGGAAGGGAGCCCACAAAGGTGCCATTCACAAACAAAGGCAGGCTTTGTTGCATGCTTTTTTCCCCTGCACCAGAGAACAAAGCATGCAACAAAGCCCTTCTTTGTTCCTTTGTGGGCTCCTTTCCAACTGCGAGACACATGCATTTAAAGCATATGAAGACCATATGCCTTGTTGGCTGCCTCCAGTGTGTGACTGTGGAGTCAGGCGAGAAAAAGTTCGTCTCGGTGATAGCGACATGTCCCGCCGAGTCGCGGTCCTCCGTCTCGATATACACGCTCGTCACATTCACATCGTTACGCACCTGGACCGGATCATTACCGCGACTGTACATGTATAAATGGCACAAAGACACGCACTGCAGCGTTTCATTTACTTACTCTGGATGGACAGTGATCGGAGAATTACGAAGTTGCCGATAGGCGGGCGTTTAGCAGATTGTTAGTGGGCCGATTGCGTTAATTATGGACGATTCCAAAGTTTCGGGCAGAGAGAGCTATAAGCGGAGTTTGAGTGCACACAGACACCCCTAATTTTATAACGAGGGGAGGATTCTGTCTGTCCGAAGCCGATCTCCTCACGGTTATATTGCCACGCACAATCAAAACACAGGCCGCTCGGCACAGGAGCTGTTAGGCATCGAATCGGCATGCGAAACTTCAATTATATTTAGCTCCGTTCGCATGCCGATCTGCGGAATTGGCGGATCGTTGAAATGCCGTTTTTGCGAACCAATTTTTTGTGGAACTTATTTATTTGCTTTAAAATTTTATGTTTGCTCTTCTCGGCTTCGCATGTTCACTTCAGTAACAATTAGAGTCATACTTGACTCTGGTTTTATCACAATCCTGAAGCTGCAGATCATGAGACATTTCAAATCAAATTTCCGAGACAACTCTACTAGAAGTCTCAAATAGAAATGGAATCCACCTAGCGTAATCAAGAGCGCGTATTCGCTGTCCGCGTGCATGAAAAGAAAGCCCTAGACTCGGAGGCTGCAGGCAGCGTCAAACACATACTGCGAGATGGAAGTGGAGAAGACGTCAAAAATCGGAGAGGCGCGGAAGTTTGATCAGCGAAATTTTAAACTCCGATGATGCAAACAATTTTCACACAAACGCTGCGGGCACACTGCCCGGTTCAAACCACTCCTGACTTTCCGCCTCAAACGTAAGCTCCCGATTAGGAAGGTTTTTTCGGCACATCGGCATCCACCTCTTTCTGCCGACACATTGCCGGAGTCACTTGTTTGCGTAAACCGCCCAGCGCAAACAACTGCCCACGCGCCTTGCTTCCCCCACCATCCCACTCTCGCCCTCGCCTGTTGCCTTCTCACCCGCTCTTCTCATTTAACTTTGCTCGACAAATATGGCCCCTTGTTACTACGCGACTCATGGCTTGGCTCCCCCCAACCCCAATTCTCGCACCATAACGTGCCCAAAGCCTGGCTGCTCGCGACGTCTAGACCGGCGGACCTCCTACACTGGCATAAACAGAGGCCAAGGTGTGTTTGAGTGTCTCGCCAAGTATCGCCAAGTACAGAACCCCTTCTAATCATCCTTTTCAGTGTTATAATTCTGCGCACACTGACAACATTCCCGCCTTTTGGTATCACTTTCCTCGGGCTCCTCTCGCTATTGTCTCTCCTCCTCCTGGTTCAGCGCTCAATCCACCCGCCAGCATTGCTCTCCCTGTCCCTCCCATGCCGATTTGTAAGGCGCGCTCCTGCCAGGCAACCCGTGTTCATCGCCTTTGTGACCGAGGGATGTGCAAAAAACACTGCGACCTCGACGGTGGGTGTCGCGTCCATTTGCCTCCACCGCCGCCGCCACCCCAACCACTTCCTGTCCTCACCGGGCCCGACCTCGACATTCTGCAAGCCATACGCAGTGACGCCAACGCCGTTCCTCGCGCTGCCCACCGCCTCGCTCAGGATGCGCTCTAAGGCTCGAACCGTTTCCGTGTGTAACCGGTTATACACGGTAAAAACCGTATACGTGTGCGTGTAGTGTACAGAATTGCGTACACGGTATACTACACGTATACACACAGTTTACACGGTTAATTTGGGCCGAACTGACGCATCAACTGGGTTGTCTCTTGGGGAAAATCGGAGCATTCCGTGATCCTCATCGAAGTGAATTTGAGAAAGTCTTCGCCCTCGGCAAAGTGAGTAAATCATTCTTTGGGTCTACCTGTTTCTCATCTTCGCTCATTTCAGCTGCGAGCGACTGTTGTGAAAATATGCTCTTAACCATAATGTCGCAAGCACTTCAAATCGACATCCAAAGCCATCTACAAGGACGAGCTTGCACTGTCTGGAAAGCTGCTTTGCGTGCTGATGGTCATTTGGGCCATTAAGCATCGCTGGAATTACATGAAGGTTATGATTACTCGGGTTGTTTGCTTCGGAAGGTATGGCATTAATTGTTCGGTGCACGTATATCTCATGTATCGTTCCAGGCAATTGTCAAGTGGGTGATCAATCGGGAGGAGTCGTGCCCACTCCTCCTGAGCCTCGAAGGACTGGGAATTGCTTGAGAGGTTGGGTGACATACTTCTACCGTGTATACACGTGTAGAACCGGTTATACACCGTGTATGAACCGTATCCGTGTAGTGTACGGGAATTCGTACACGTATACTACACGGTTGGAGCCTTAATGCGCTCCAAAACGACTGCCAGCGTCGTGCAGCTGTCGCTCGCATACCCTCTGCGACGCCGTCCCCACCCCAACTCGCTCCTGTGAAGTGCCACTTCGTCCTCGTGCACTGGGAGCACGACAACAAACCTCCTACTGTCTACGGCATTCAGAACCCGTCGACATGGCCCCTTTGGTCATTCACTGCAGCAACCGGGCCGTACCAGTGCTATTCGGTTCCTTATGATTGCTGGATGAATGTGCGCGCCAATGATGTCCACACTGTCACCCCCGGCCAGCCCCTTCTCATCCGCTCCCTGGGCATCACGGGCCTTGACGAAGGTGCCCACATTGCTCGCGCAAAGTCGCATGCCGAGTATGAATTCAATTCTCTTGTTCCTCGGCCACCTGCCAAACGCAAGGCGATTGTTCTGTGCGAGTCGGATGACGACGACGTTGTTATAGTCGGTTCTAGCAAGGGTGTCTCGGGGACTCCAGTGCGCCCGTCCAAACGTCGTCGCCTGCCCATACGCCCTCGTCTGCAGGTCAACGCCGAGTCCGACTCTGACTCAGACGTCGTGGTCATCGACTCACCCCCTCCCCACCGCCGCCTCAGCATCTCGACTCCCCAGCGCCGCCTCAGTCTCGACTCGTCCCCGCCTCAGCATCTCCACGCACCCAATCTCTCCCGTGCCCTCCCTAGCCTCCTCGTTGTCTACTGGATCCAGCACGCGCACGTCATCCCCTACTACACCAGATTTGCCTTTTCATTTGTTACCGTCCTTATACACATTGCCTAAATCTCGCGAATGATTGCCTCATCTTATCCTTCAATACTATACTATATTGGTTTGTCCCATTACATGCCCTCGATATGTATTTCCACAAACTCTGAATGAATGAATACCTGTTGTCTTCGTTGTGTCTACAAAGCGAAATGAGAATGAGTAACCAAAACTGCGAGGTCACGCTGTGACCGCCGCGTTCTTTTCTTTCTTTTCATCCCGCCTGTGTCGCCGCCTACAACACGCTTCAGACGCGCCCGCCCTGGCTCGAAATCGAAGGCGATGTCAACATTCTTTGGCCGTTTCCGTGCTGGGCATTTCTCACGGAGTTCGCCACCTTGCGAAGACGCGACCACCTCAGCAAGCTCTTCGACGATAACATTTCGCGCGTTTCTAGATCCTACACCGCCGTCACCTCAGCTACCGCCTATCGGGTCTTTTGAATATGACCAACAATGTGAAAAGTACCAGGAACGATGGGAGTCCTTCGAAGCTTTTCAAAAGTGGCTGGCAAACGAGCAACGAACGAATGCAATTGAACTACGGTTGGTCAACACATACACTAACCTGCCGGTTTACGAACGGTGTCTACGCTATGTCTGTTCACGCGCTGGTACCGGTGGCCGCAAGATTTATATCAAACTGCATCCGGACTGGAATCAGAAGTCGGCAGGCAAACGCACGGACTGCGAATGTAGCCTTATCGTCAAACAGTACCCCGGAACCTCTATCGTCTTGGGCAATTACTCTCGGGCTCATAATCACGAACTCGGAAACGCCAACCTTCGCTTTACCCAAATCCCTAAAGCTACGCGCGAGTATATAGCAGGGATGCTGCGTCTCAAAGTATCTCCTGACCACATAGTAAGTATGTTTTTGGGAATAATATACTGACAACTCATAAATTCTTTAGCTCCACCTTATCCACGGTGACGTCTACGACTTGGACAATGCATTCGACACCGATCTTCAAGAGGGATCTGTTGCCAACCGAGCGGAATTTATTCAAGTGTCAGATGTGCGACGAATTCAAAAGCAGATCGAGGCGGAAAGCATTCGTCTGCACGCGGATGACGGCTTTTCTACCCTTCAGTGGGTTAACAAACTACGCGGCAAGGACCAGCTTCTGGGCTTCAAATCGGTATCAGATCCCCCTCCTGCCGGCTCTGGCTTGGACACCGACGTCTTTCTGCTCATGATCCAAACAGAATGGCAGCGCACCATGTTTCGGAAGTACGGCGGCGGCATCCTTTGCATCGATGCGACCCATAACACGACCATGTACAAGAACCTAAATTTAACTACGCTGGTGGTACGAGACAAATGGAAGCACGGTGCGTCTGTTTTTATATTAATGATCTCGTCTAATATTCCTTGTTGTCCACAGGGAAGCCAGTCGCCTGGATGCTGGCCTCGAACGGGAAACAGGCAACGATCGCATTCTTTCTGAAGGCAACTCGGGCTCGCAGTCCGGATATTCACCCGCACAAGGTTATGTCCGACTTTGACTGGGCTCAAATCCATGCATGTGTAGAGGCCTACCAAGCGTGCATTCTGCTCTGCTGGTGGCATGTCTTACATGCGTGGCAGAAGCATTTTCATATTTCCTCAAGTCCGGAGCTGTGGGAGACGCTCAAAGGCTGGATACGGATCACCGACCGTTCGAAATTTGACGCCACCTGGGCTAAGATTCAAGAGCTTTCTCCTCCGGGCTTTGCTCAGTATCTGAAGTCAACTTGGATGTCGGACGAGGTGGTCAAGATGTGGTCTGCTGTTTATCGCGGCGATCGGACTCTGTTCGAGCTCTGTGACACGAATATGCTGGTAGAGGCGTACGTATGATTCACGCTCTTCTTTCCTGGTGCTGATAAATATCTATCAGGTGGCACCATGTCCTTAAATTCAAGTTCCTGCTCGGAAAACGGAATCGCCGCATTGACCACCTGCTCAATACTCTTGTCAACGAGGTTCTCCCGTACTACGCATTGAAGGAGCGGCGTCAAGAATTGGGCTTTGAGGGCGTCGACATTGAGGTGAAGAAGCGTCAGGATATTGTGACGCGGAGTGAGGTGTATACGAAAGAGGATATCGCAGTGAGTTGGGCTTGGAATTATTATCCCCAATTGTGCCGTGACTCATTATGTTCGGGACGCAGCCTCTCGGCGATGGAAAATACTTGGTCCGCTCGAAAACAGATCCGTCAAAAGCATACGAGGTGGATCTTGAAGCCTACACCTGTACCTGCTTCGATTACCCTCTGATATCATACTGCAAACACTTGTGCGCAGTTCAACGGCTGTTTGACGAAGATCGGATTCCCCCAAACAGCGGTCCAGCCACCCTCGACGTCACTTCGGACAGTTGCCCGGCCACCCCCGACATCCCCGACATCCCCAGTCTTGCTTTACTGCCGTCGACACCATACTCCCCTGCTGCTGCTGCAACTGTCCTCGAAGCGCCCAAATCCCGAAGCCGTTGACCCGTTTGGCTGAAAAGCTGGAGCGCTTGGCGGCCCGCCTGCGCGGTCCCAATAAACACAAGCTCGCGCCACCGGATCCCGACTGTATCCCGGATCTCGAGGCAGCTGTCGATGAATTGTTATTGGTGACGGACAAGAGCTCGGTCCTGCCGTCATCCCAGGGACTGGCGCCCGTAGTCAAGCCCTCTTCCGCTCGAGAGGTCATGCTCCCGGGAATCAAGACGCGGCGTGTTGGTACCGGCGACAAGGCATATGGAGGTGGTGCTGGAAGCGGCGGTCTGGCGAGAGACAACCCGGCAAAGAAGGCGAAGAAGGTCAAAATTACGGAGCCTCAGTCGGTCATTCCACTACCGAATATCCCATCTGGACACGCTGTCCAAATGGCATCAACATCAACCGCTGCTTCCCAGCAGATTCCTCCGCACTACCACTACCCCCATCGTCATCGGGATCCTCCACTGTGCAGCTTCCCCCGCACTTGATTCCGTATCCCTTTTACTACCCTGCATCCACATCTGCTCACCAACATGCTGCACATCCGTATCAAATGTACCACCCGCCACCAGGACTTGGACACCCTCCCTCATTTTATTCTACCAACGCCCCTGGTGATCTCTTTTCTCAAGTGTTTCCCTGTTTCGTTTTGTATCTTTTGATTATAAAAATTTGTGTCACTCCTGTCCTTGCAGTAATTGTGTATCATCTTTGGACTATACAAATTTGTGCCGCTCTTGTCCTTACAGTACTTGTGTATTGAGTGAATGGTAAGGGTGGCGCGTGGGTGAACGAGCGATTCGCGAAGAGGTGACCCTTTCCAGAATGGGAAGTGCGTCATCAACGGCAAAGCTTCGGCCAAAAAGCGGTGTGCCGATGTGCCGAAAAAAACTTCCGGATTCGGTGCTTACGTTTGAGGCGGAAACTAAGCAAGTGGTTCAAACCGTAATCCAATGAAAACAGTTGGAAATTGACAAACTTATGAGCAAAAAATTCCACCCTCTTTATAAAATTACCACTGTCTGCCTGTCTGAAGCTTTTTAAGCTCCGATGAAGCATTTTGATGAGGTCGGAATAGGTCCCTAATGCCGACTGCGCTCAGGTGCAGATACCGCTGCTCCACCTATCACCCAAATCACGTCTCTTTCAGATAAGCTCGATATTTTCCTCCATAATTCCCTTCGAGTATATACGAGAGTTATGGGAGTGGGACTCGGCTAATGCCATCAATAATGGGACTCAGCTCGGCTAACCTCAGCTAACCCATCATTAATGGGACTCGGCTTCCATCAATAGTGGGACCGAGGATGCGAACAATCATGCACTCCATCAGTGCATGATACTCCACCACGGCGCATCACGGCGCCGGCGGCACCTTCTCTGTCACGTAAGCTTGCGCGCTAAGCCCGAATCACCGCCTACCGGATCAGCGGATAAGCTTTCAAACCATTACCTTCTCAAAACTCGGCATTTTCCTTGGCGTTTGACACCGGTCTCACCCACTCCGCGCCCACCGACTTGTGGTCCGCCCGGACGTCTGACACCCATATCTTAGTGCGCAACATGTTCCCCTTGATTACTACTTCATATATACACTTCATTTCCTTTTGTTAAACCTCAATCTTGCCGTAACCTTTATCTTTTGGCTAAATTTCGATCATCAACTATTGTTCCTCTATTGTTGGTCCGGATCTTGGTTCCTGCGCCTCTAGTACCTGGTTCCTGCACCACTATGATTCTTACTTTGTTTACTCCATTTACCTCTCTCTCTCTAACTGTATAAATATTTAAGTTTCTCCCAAATCTTTTGACTGCCCACATTGTGGACCTCTTAAGTTCACATCGCACTCGCACTCGCTCTCATCGTCGTTCTTGCCATTGCTCTTGTACTTGCCTTACATTTTCGTCGTCCTCATGACCTCTCGGCCACTTGGTCTCGTACCACGGCACTAGGCCGCTTTGAAGCACTCACATTTTTTATTTTACTGTCCTACTTCGTGCAGCTTATACTTCATTCATCTCTTGTCTTTTCCTCCACCATGTTCGAGGAAGCTGCCGACCTCTCCAGGGTGAAATCAAGGCCTATAGGATGTTTGTACGTTGGCGTGCACAGGACACTATCAGGGCATTGAGTCATTTCATGTTCTAGGTTTTCCAGATGCCCTTGCGGATCCCAGACATGATCCATTTTTCTCCGGTCAAAAATGCGCCCCACTGGGTCACTTCACATGGGTTCCAGCTATATCTGACATACGAAGACTCTGCGATCACTACTTCTCTATGGACACCCGACAATGCATCAGTCACTCAGCTGAAGGCGTATCGATGCTATATATTGTTTTTTCAAGGCTCTCAAGATGATAATTCTAACTACAAACAAGATTCTGGGCGAAGATTATATGGGGCACCCCTATTTCAGCCTTGAAAC
>WIQG01000858.1:0-24357 GCA_014925785.1 Mycena galopus ATCC 62051 | reverse complement strand
CTTCTCTATGCATACTTCGTGCTCATTTTGTTTCTCTATGGTATGTGCTATGGGATTGTCGTCTTAGAAAATTGTTACTGATCAGCTGAATTAGTGCGCGTACTTGAGTATTCACAACTATTACCCAATTTTCTGGGCCTTGGCCAAGTTCAATTGTTTGAACGGCGGTTTTATCATCGGTCACACATTTCGTTCATGCGGAAAGATCGACTTCAGAAACTGATAGATGCCGAAATGTTCACCATTTTTATCTGCGGTGCCGATCAAAAGTCAGTTCCAATGCGTAAGTGTTGTACCCATGTTTCCTGGCCGTTCTTGAATTACTGTTACCTTAGTTGTCTCAAAGAATACCACTGCATCAGAGGTGCTTGATAGGCTGCGGTGGCGCGGATATTTACCTACAAATTATCGAATCTCCCACACGCTCGCAACATTGGGCCGCTATCCGCGTTTCATCGCAGCCTCCATTTCGATGGGGCAGCTTGGCCTAGGGTCCATATCCCATCTGCAGCTCCGTGTTCGGGTCCCTGGAGGGGCAAGATCGTCTCGTAAGTCAAGCCCAACTATTATTATGCCAGTATCTTATCGCATTTCAGGTACGCACACCCCTGAGGCATCAGGTTCTTCACGCCAAGGGCCTCCTTCCACGCCAGACTCTCCATCCAAAAATACGCGCGCTCGAAAGAAGCTCCTAGACGATGCCGACGACCTACCAGTGATCATATCCCCACCAAAAAGGCGCAAAAAAGACTCTGGCGTAGACAACTCAGACCTAGGTGTCTGGAGTCAAACCGATGAAGCCATCATTGGTACGCATTATGCATCGTTCGGTTCCCTGGCTTCTGCACTAATTAACAACTTTTGGCAGCCAAAGCAGAGAAGGATTGGAAGTCCCTCGTCTATAAACACTACACAGTTTCCCTCGAGCGCGAGTATACCAGTGACAACGAACCCCACTCCCTCACATTCGTGTTCACTTGCCGCCATGATCCCATCAACCACAAGTCCCAGCGACGCGCTCGAACGAAAACCAGCGAGGGAACAAAGAATCTCAAAAGGACACTTGAGCAGTGCTGCGACCGGCGTGGTGTCGATCCCGGTGGTGATACCAGTAAGAATGCGCAACAAGATCTGTTCCAGTCTGTATCACGCTACACACCGGCCCGCCATCGCGCTCTAATTGCACTGCGCTGCGCATCTTCGCATCGGCCTTTCAACTCCGTCCGAGACGAATTTTATTTAGAAGAGGTGGAACTTCTGCGACCCGGCACCCATGTTCCATCCCCAATCACTGTCTCTCGCGATGTTCAGACGTTGTACAAAGAAGGATCGAGGCGAGTGAAGGAATACTTCAAGGTATGTGTCTTCCTCCCACTATCTCAGCAGTTGCTTACACAATTTAGAATTATCGGGGCGCCATTCACGCAGTCATGGACGGCTGGACAGCTCCTTTTGTGGCGGCAATATCTTGGTATTGTAATTGTCTGGTTCAGCGCGGGACAATCCATCGTTGTATTCTCGAGTTTATAAGGTGTTTTGTGTTCTATTTTCCCTGAATTGCGTTTGGTGAACGTGCAATAGATTAACCGAACGACACACGGGAAGATACTTGGCAGAGCAAACGCCAAATGCTTCAAGCGATTTGGACTGGAAAAACTTGTACGTCATTAAAGGTATCTCATTTATGCAAGACTGACCTGATTTCGAAGCTGCATACACTGAACATGGACAACGCGAGCAACTGTGACGCGACTTCCGATGTTCTTGCGGAACCGGAGCTCATTCCGACGTACCGAGGGTCTTTGTCGCGAACCAGATGTTTTCCGCACACGGTCAATCTCATCGCCAAGGTTCGTGGCTTCATTTTCGCTGACTTGCAACACAGTTATTTACCAATTGTTTTCAGGCTTTCATTTCGTTCTTCTTCAAGGAACCAAAGAAAAAGACACAGGTAAAAAAACTCCAGGGAAGCGCAAGCGGAACCAACCCAGCACCTGTGGTTGCCCCTGTCGTTCAGCCCACGGAGGAACGGGAGGAGTTGATAGTTGAGGACGTAGAGGTTGACGAAGCGGGTGTCATGGATGAGGAAAGGCGGAGTTTGATGCGGCGACCATCAGATCGGTGAAGGGACAAGCCATTGCCCAAGCCGAGAGGGACTATCTTCTTCACATGACGGTGCAAGAGGAGACTGAAGCGTTGTTGTTATTTCCCAAGGTGAGTATATATTATCATGTCTGAACCCGACTGACTTTAGCATAGGTTGCTGGTTTGGCACGTCGTGTTCACGACTCTGGCACTCTGCAGGACAAGTTTGAAAAGCTTGTGGCTTGCGAATTCCAGCCACGGTCAAAAGGTAGCTTTGGATCGTCGGGTCCCAACTCGATGGAACTCAGACCTCGCATGCCTTGCTGCTCACGTCGCGTTCGAAACTCCAGTAAAACAACTGACATCCGATGGTCTTTCCGAGTACGCCTTGACTCCGGAGCAATGGAAACTCGCGAAACAACTTTGCGAAGTCCTTATCGTGAGTTGAACTCTCCGTTTACTTGATGAAGATCTACCTAAGCACGCCTTCAGATATTTGAGGATATTACCAAGCTTTTCTCGCGTGCGGAGGTCCCTCTCATCTACGAAGTCATTCCGATGCTCGAAGATCTCGAAGATCAACTGACAAACATGAGCATTGACGCCTCCTTGCCAACTGTTATCCGCATTGCGTCAATAGCAGCCCTGATAGTTGTGGGTAAATACTATGCGTTGACGGACGACACTGAAGTATATCGAATTGCGATGAGTAAGATACTTCCATTATTTTTGCTTCACTGATCTCAATGATCTCTGACAGTTATGTGCCCCGACAAGAAACTGGAGTGGTTCAACAAAAATCCAGGTTGGCGTCCCGAGGACCGAAGGGAGGCCGACCGCATCGTTCGGAACCGCTGGACCGAAACTTACGCGCGGAAGCAGCCAGCAGATTCGACCCCAGTGTCGCCTCCTCCACCACCCAGGGTAATTTATTTCTACAAAAGTTGAAAGCGTACTGATATTTAATTCAGATGAATAAATGGTCGAGCAAGTCCCGAGAAGTGCCTCAAGGAGTTGGCTATCCGCCTGACTCAATCGAAGCATACCTTGCTTCCCCAACCATGGCAGAAGCCGAGCTTACGCTCTCACCTGCGGATGGTGGGTACCGGACGGGCATACTTCGCTACTGGGAAAATGCATTATCGACACGTCCCCGGCTTGCCCAAATGGCCCTTGATTTTTTGTCTGCACCAGGTATACTAATTTTTCTCGGTTCGTTCTCGCTGATCGTAATTTGCGAGCAGCTTCTTCGGTCGATGCCGAGCGTGCTTTCTCGGGTGGACGCCTTCAAGTTAACCATCTCCAACATCAAACCAGTTCACAGACTTTCAAGGCACGCGTCGCGTTGGGTTCTTGGATCGGCACTCCATTGTTACCCAGTTCGAAGGAGGCAGCCGTGATAATGGAGAATTCTAACGCATTCAAGCGCAGGGGGGGGAAGGGCAAGGGAAAAGAAAAGGCAAACGAGGTTGTTGAGATTTCTGACGAGTCGGAGATGGAGGTAGACATATAGTTATTTCTTTCTTATGTAGCGCACATGGGCTGCGACAAAAAATGGTGTTTTTTCGTCTTCGCACCCGTCCACCCGCGGGTACCCGCAGGTTGACCCGCGGGTTGACCCGTACCCGTGCACCAGACACCCGCGCGGGTACGGGTTGAGCTCTCGATGGTCAAAATACCCGCGGGTTTGACCCGGCGATCTCCCCCAGAATCAGGACACCTTTGCATTGCATCTGGGCGCAAAGGGTTTCGAGGGTCGGCTGGGAAATAGACTCTACGTGACAGCAACGGCTTGGAGAATGGGGTTAGCGCATGGGGATTGGGGCAAAATTTCAGCAAAAGCTTACTCACTCAATTCATCCGCGTTGACGGCAGTCTCGCCTTCAGCGTCCTCTCGTATGCCTCCCGTCGATGCAAGTAATCCACCTCTCTCTCCTCTGCGACCTCCTGCTTCAAGTCCATTGAAGTAGGATAGCGCGAGCTTGTATTTTGCAATCATCAGCTTCGTCCGCCCGCCCTTGCCTTCGCCTTCTTTGTCACCACCCTCCCCCTCCCCCTCCCCCTCCCCCTCGTCTTCGTCGTCCTTCTCGAATCCATCCACTCCGTCGGCCTGCTCTTCTTCATCGGGGTCTTGCTTGTATTTTTGGCGGTAGAGAAGACGCAGGGCTTCACCGTGCTTCGTATCGCGCCAAAGAATCCAGACTAGCTTGATATGTCGAGGGGCGCCATGGAGGGCGGTAAGACTCGAGAGCCATGCACAAAAGAGCTCCACCTTGTGCGTGTTTTCCTTAGTTTTGGCATTGGAAAACCAGCATTTTAGTTTCTGCAGACCACGGCTCCATGAAAAATATCGCACTACAAGAGAGAAGATGTACCGCTTGGCCTGCACCGCGAGCGCGCAGTTCTTGCAAATGCGGACCAGGAAGAGGGAGGGGTTGCAATACGGTGTTGCGACAACCCTTGTTCCTCTCCTCCCGCTCGTTGCGTGCCTTGACATCGTCAAATTCTGTTTTGTAGCTCTCTTCTTCTTCCTCAAGTTCCTGTCGCTCGTCGTCATCCAGAGCTGGATAGGATTCGTCCCACACAGGCATGAAGTCGGCCCAGAACTCGGCCTTCTTGTTTTGAGCCTTTGCCAGATAAGAGGGTAAATACTGGAGGAGCATCGAAAGGGAAGGGCCATGGAAATGGCCCTTGTTGCCGCGTTTGGTTTCTGAAGCCATGAGCGCACAAGAGTTCCGAACTCAAAAGAAAATCCGATTCTAAACGCGTATTGTCACTCGCTTTGTGACAAACACATGGTGTTACTGGCAGATGGACTAACTCTCACCACGACTTTCTCCTCCGCGTCCTCGCGTCCTCGCGTCTCGATGAAACGCAAAGCCCAAGGTGAGCACATGTTATTCTATTTGTTCCTTCTTCCCTTTTGTTTCGTTCTCGGTTGCCACCCCAGTCCCACAGGAGCAGGGTGGCAATCGAGAACAACCAAGAGGTTTTCTCCATGTCTCTGCCTCAGTCCCACCGGAGCAGGGCATTGATTTTGGATAATCTCGAAATAAATCCTCGCTTTTTCATGAATAAAGTATTTATTTTACAGCGCGTTACTGACTTGCCGCCCTTAGGCGCGTCCGAGGACTTCACCGAAACTATAATCTGCACCAACTACGATCTCGAAAACGCGCTTTGGCGCGAGAATCAAGCCCGCATAGCCTGTGAAGACTGCGGCTTCCTTGATGACGACGACGACGACCCTGACGTAGAGGACGCCCCACATGACATTGTACCCTTACCTTGCAACCCGGGCACATCTACCTACTCTCCCGTTGTCCCACCTGGTCTCACCGGTACCACCAAGAAGAATTTTCTTAAAAGAGCTCGGGAGCGTGCCCAACGCAAGACAGACGGTTCGCCAGCTCTCGCCAGCCCAACACCGCCGTTGCCTTCACCCCATGTTCTCGAGAAGGCGGCTCGTTGTGGCCCAGTCCAGACAGCCTTCGCTGCAGAAGACCTTCGCGCTACGAAGCAGCGCTGGACGGGTCCCACCAAGCCTATTGCCCACCCCTTGCTTGTGCATGCACACGACGCAGAATTTCTCAAGAAACACCTGCGCTACATCGACTGGCAGGGCGAGTAAGTGGTGCTGTCTCTCTGCCTGTCGTACTCGCTCATGCCCCCTGCCTCAGCAAATCGCTTGTCATTCTGACTGTAAGAACTTACGTCGTCGGTGCCATGATCAGCCCTCCATGCAACTGGGCCCCCGTCGCTGATGCTGCCGCCGCTGCGATGCGCGCCGCTCGAGATGCGATGTCCTTTCCCCCTAGCACCTTTGTTCATCGCAGAGCCACCAGCGCCGGTGGCGGATTCCCCACAGAATCCGACGGATACTCATTCGGCGGCGGCAGATGGTTTGTCGGCAACCTCAAGGCGCGCTCTGCCCGCAATCACACGGCCATGGATGAGCTCTTGGCGGACAAGAGCATCGGGCGCATGGCAACTTACCCAATCCGTGAGCCGCCTTCGCTGCTGTGATACCATCCTCTAACTTCCTTCCCTAGCTGCCTTTCAGGCGCTCTTTTACCACATCTTCAGCGATTACTGGGAAGAACAAGCACGCGCTCCTCAAGAAACATCCGTCCCTCCGCCAGATTTTTCCGCGCAGCCCCTTCGCCGCCGTGACCGCCAGCCTCGGCCCCATCTCTGTCTCCCCCCCTCATCTCGACGGCGCCAACAAAGCCGACGGCATGTGTCTCATCGGCACCCTTGGCAATTTCAACCCCGACCCTCGGTGGGCACATCGTCCTTTGGGACTTGGATCTCATCATCCGTTTTCCCCCCCGGCTGCAGCAGCTTAATTCCCTCAGCTGTCGTGACCCATTCCAACACCCCAATCCAGACACACGAGGAGAGGTTCTCCCTCCTCCAGTACAGCGCCGGTAGCCTCTTCCGCTGGGTTGCGAACGGCTTCAAGTCTGACGTCAACTGGTTCGCCTCCGCCACCGCCGAGGACGTCGCGCAGCACGAAAAGGATTGCAAGGGACGTTGGGCAGGCGTGTTGAAGAAATTTACATTGTGGAAGGATGCGAAAGTCAAGAACTTCACCGGAAGGTCGAGGGTAGAAGTCTGGGATCAAGGGGATGTGGCAGATTTTAGCGACTTGACGGAGGATGAGAGCGACGGCGAGCAACTTCCCCTCAAGAAACAGCGCACATAGTTTTCTCATCCCGCTCTTACCCAGCTTCACGCTTTTTTAGTCACGCTATCTAAACTGCCCGGAGAGGTGGCATAAGGCGTGCAAATGACTTCGAATTCAAGTGTAGTGGCGGTGGGTCTGAGGAGGAAGGCCGGGGATAATATACATTACAAGAGCGCGGTGTGTACATTCCATAAGCATTAAACAATGTTTTCGAATATCTTAGGCTCTATATCCGCCAAATCACCGCAGACATGACAGCTGTCGGGACCCATTGGGTTCAGATCTCACGTAGATTATTTTTTAACCCTCTTTCAGACCTTTAATGAATTTTAATCAGGAGGGGGTCACTACCCCTCTTCAGAATTTCTTTCATCAAATAGCTTGTTCTAATCAACTTCTGGCACGATTCCTGGAATGCGAACACCGCCACATGTCAACAGCTGTGTCGGACCGTTTGCCTTCCCGCACTTCCATGTTGCTCGCTGTTGCTCACTTTCTTCCATTTCTTTCCTTCCCTACGTCGGTTCACTTGCCCTCGACCCTACCGGGCACTTTGGCCTTCTCTGGTGCAACAACAGAGTTTGGAATCATGACCGCACTGGAAACCTGGACATATATCACCCCAATTCGCATCCCATTGCCTTAATTCACCATCTCGTTGAGTTGTTGTTGAAGGCAGTATGCGTCGTTGTCTATGTGTTGGGAAGGGTTAATACGCGTCGTCGTTTATGTCTCACATGCCATCCACCCCAGCTCAAATATAGATACAATTATTTCAACAATAATATGTCTATGGCTTATGGGAGCCAATATGCATTAGATTATTGGGATTAAGCTGGATCACGGCACCATTGGCACCCCTCAAATAAGCACGGAAAAACTCAGGAATAAAAAATTCTTTATGGAAAGGCAACCAATAAGCAGCAAATTTTATAAATAAATACGTAAATTTAATAGAGAAGCCCGAAAAAAAGCTCGGATTGTCACAGAGCCTACACAGCACTCACTTCCGTGCTGCGTGCAGATTGTTTTTGGGTGGTTTCTAACCTCTAAGCGGCTCTAGAGACCTGTTTACAAGGTATTATTGACTCCAAATTCCGTGAAACGCGCCATAATCCACTAAATATCAATCTCATGTGACTTGAACCACTAACCTGAAATACAAGTCAAATAGCAAATAAATAGGAGGAGCTTCATATCCGTTTTACCGACATTTTTGGGTGCAAAAACGTGTGGCATTCATCTACGGTGCTGCCGTCGTTGCAGTCCAAGCATAATATGGCTGTGGAGATTAAGTAAGAAGATTTTACCCTGATCGGACCCCTTCGCTTAGAAACGGACTAAGTATCAGAAATTCTGGGGCAAAATGGAATTCACTATATCTTAAATGCGTAGACATTCATCACAAAGGAAATGGCCCGTATTTATGTTCCGCCCGGTTTCAAAACCAAAAAAAGTAGACAGGGGGGAAACAATGTCGAGCACCCGACTCGAACGGATGGGTGCTGAGCAGAAAAGGTATCTGTACCAGCCATATCAAAGCAAAGAGAACATGCAAGACAGTAAACTAGCGTATGCTAGTCTTCCTCTTTAATAAAATCGCGAGTGTCTGAAGCTTCTAAACTCCGCTTTGGGACAATTCGTTCCCACACCTTTGGAAAATCACACAACCCCAGCTTATTTATCCAGCAACTGCAGTACAGTACAAAGCCACCTTGGAGTTGGAGTACTGCTGAAATATAGTCCTCTTCCATATCAAAATTCACGCAGTTGAGCTTTATACCTTTGGTCATTCTTTCGGCCCTAATGCCGTCGATCATCCGGCGCAACCTGCCGCACCGGACGATTCCCACTATCACTTCTCTGTCAATTTAACATAGGTCATGGGTCATGCGGTCATGCATTATTACCCTCTTTATAAAATTAGCGTGTCCGTCGAAGCTCTGTAAGTCCGCTCCCTGCGCTTTCAATTTCAATCTCCGCTCGTTTGTCACTCTCTTACCAAATGCCATCTCTTTCACAATGATCTTGAATTTCCTTCAGCTACTCAACTGAAGTAATGCTTTGATGTGTAAATTCCTCTGCCCTCCAAGAGGTTCGCTGCGCAAGCAATCATCGCAGCCGTTTGACTGCTGGCTGCGAATTCTCGGCAACAGTCAAACGGCTCCGAATTCTCGGCAACGCACAAAATCCACGAATGACGTACCCTGTCAGCTGGGTAGTCAACTGAGTAGCCTATCTGCGCTCATCCGCCGAAATTATGGCATGTCCTCCATCCTGTTTCCCCACATTTCTGGTGGTCTACTCTCGGAACTGGGTTTGCTCCCGACTCACCTCTGCGCTTCTGATAGTCACGCTCTTTATAAAAATCATCCTCTTCTGTCTGAAGCATGTTCAAACTTCGCTATCAGTGCCTCGGCACCGCCTGCGTTTTAGCACCCATTCAAGTGCTCACAAGTTCATCTCCTCAACCGAAGTGGGGGGCCGCGAAGCGGCCCACCGCGCTCTTGTAAATGCCTCGAATTCCCTTGGACTAGGGCGACGACGCAGGATGAGATTGAAATGATTCATATTACAAGCAGCCAGGTACGATGTTACAAACTGCGGAATGGATAAGTTGCGCCAAATGCATCCATTGGGCCACATGAACATCAATATTGTTGAAGAAACCTGCCGTTCGCCTATCACCCAGAATTCCATAATGGCCAACGCCAGTAATGAAATAATGGTTGACAGGCTTCCGACACCCACTGGCGCCAAGATCCCCCATTCGCGCCCCACAGCCTCAGACATCGTTGTTACCATTCCGAATTCAGCTGTCACCGCGCTGAGAGGGGCTTGGACGGAGGAAAGCCAGTGGTTAAGTGACTCCGCGTAATCGCTGGCCGACATGGGGCCGTGGGGCGTAAAGAAGTCACGGAGGAAGTTGGAAAGGGAAAGGATCATGCGTTTACCAATCACAACAGATTCCACGTCGGCCTTCTTTGCAGAGGGGGAGCCTGTCAACGCTGCCCCGAACTCCTTCACTCGGTCGTTGTCTGGGCCAAACAAGGGATCGTGGCGAATTAGCTGGATGGCATTCGCAAAGATGGAGTCAGCGGAAAGCCCTGTGTCTCGCAACAAGGCCTGCATCGATTGCATGCTCCACATAAGGGGGAAGAGGTCGATGAAGCACAACTGTATGACTTCTTCGCCGCTCTCTTCCAACAGTTTGGCCACGGCGACGGCGACGACACTCGTTCCGCAATAGCTCGTCAGGCGATACGGACCGTGCGGGCGCTTCTCGCGGATTTTGGTGGCAAGGAATGCGGCCTGCACGGAGAATGGAGAAATCGGTGTGGAGTCCATGATTTGAATGGCCCAAAGCGTGCCCGAAAAGCTGGCTCGAAGGGCCATGGCGGCATCAAGAGTCCCCCTGATACCAGGGAACATAATCAAAGGGACTCCTCCTTCCGAACGTAGTTCCACGACGGTCTCTGATGAGGCCGGAACGTTGTAGTCTGACCCGGGCCCCGTCTGAATTTCGGTGTCCGTCAAAGTCCCACCCACCAATCGTTCCAAGAAAGAGGCTAACTGAGAGATGGCGGGACGGGCATAAACAAGGTTCTGTGGGATCGCGGCGGCGGCGTCCGCGAGGTCTCGAGATCGCAAAGCCTTAACAATGTGAAGACGAAAGATGGTCGCTGTCAAACTACAAATTATTTCAGCTTACGCTACAACAAAAGGTTGATGCTCAAACCTGTCAAATCCCTGCTGGCGAAGGTCCACCGTCGCCGATATTTTCGTGAAATTGCAGACACTCGTGGCGACCTTAAGCAGCCACAGTTCAATAATTGCGGTCACCCACACGGTGGGCGCCTCAATCGAATCAATGCCGTTGAGGTGTTCCTCGACCGTGTTATAACTACAATTTGTCGGTATGAATACGGCGCGGGAATCGGGACACACACATAGCGTCAATTTCCGTCGCATATAGACTGATCGCGGCCTTGCGCAGAACCGTGCCTTTCCCTGCGCGGGGAAGGGGTTTGTCCGGCGAAGTAAACAATATCATTTCCTTGAAAATCCGACTAAATCGCGGTGCAATCGCGTTGGCTTCTTCAACAACGGGCCTAGAATCAATTCAGTGGCCCACACTGGTGAAAGGGAAGTTTATAAGTACCAAACCGTGTTTCTGAGATCGGCGAGTTGAATTGGATCCTTGACATCGATTTGCAGCTCTGGAGGCGTTTCAATCAGTATTCCTGTCTGGGCGCGCTCGTGTCCAAATGCAATAGCTGCAGTAACACTGCCATAAATTTCCGTGTGCATTGAGCTCGCGTGCAGTCAGTGAAAATAAAACTTACAGCGGGCTACCGGTGATGGTGTTCTCCAAGGGGGCGGGAACCGTTTTCTCCCCTGAAGTGTGAACAATTGTGTCGTCGAGGCGCCCGACACTAAATCAATCCGGTCAATTCGACTGGGTATTCTCGTTCGTTTTACGTACAGTCGCCACAAGTGCTTTTTCTTTGGGTGATTAACGCAGAGATCCGACGTTGCGTAGCCTGTAGGATTTTCCAGATTTTGCACCATTGGAACCCACGTCTCAGATGTCTATGGAAGTTCAACGTTTAGTAAGTACACGAAGAGAAGCATTGAAAATGCAACGAACCAGGATTTGGCATTCAAAAGTCCCGTCGCCTTGCGGTACCCATCTCACATTCAACCGGTCCGAGATCCGGAACCACCCCCAGTCCGTTGCGTCACCCTCATGGGGCCAGACGGCGGCAATGTCTCCGGTTTCAGTCGTTCCGTAGTAGGTGAGAAGATGAACGCCTGCATTCACCAGACCGTCTCCGATCCGCTGCGGAAGCGGGCCCCCCGCCCATATCTAATTAGTTGCATTAAATTCAATGTTCAATTATATATATGTTGAATAGTATACGCACGATCGTATAAAGCGTCCTCAGATATGCGACCGCATCGGCGGAGTCGAACCAGGTAACAAGAAGGGTGGGGACGGTCGTGAGCGACCTGCATTTTGTTTTCCGCGCGTGTTCCAAGATATTATCGGGTGTGGGGATCATGGGAAAGGCACCCGGAAAAGTGGCAGTCGGCGGATACACCGCAACGCAGATCCCCGAGAGCGGCTGCAGAAGCTGGGAGTTGATACCCATGAGGTGGAACGGCGGAAGCCCCATGTTCGCTATCGGCGCTTCGACGTGGGTTCGCACCTCGGCGACTACACCTGAATGAGGGAGCTAATGATGAGCGAAGGAGAATCAGTACGAAATGGCGACTGACCGGATATCCAGTGAGCGAGTGCTCGATGAGTTTGGGCAATAGCCTTGGGAAACCCAGTGCTTCCCGAGGAATGAATATACATGAAGACATCGTCAAAATTTGGGTTAATTTGTGATTTGGGATAAGGTTGGAATGTATGGCCCGGGGTTTCCGCGCCGATATTTGGATAAATTTCGTGGAGCGATGGAATCTCTTGGATGTCCAATGCGAAATCGACCTCGAAAAGATGCTCCTGAAGTCGAGCCAACAGAGGTGATAAGGTGGAACGGGTAGCTATGATGTGGTGGCAAGAGGAGTCACGCAGGAGCTGAAAGATCGCGGATACTGAATTCCTAGGAGAAATGGGAAATGGCTGAATGTCCTAAATTAAATAGAAGGTCGACAAGGAAGAGTAAGCGCACACACAATGAAATTCGCGGTCATGAGGCCGACCAGAATGGCATAATACAACATAGTATCTGACTCGGCAAGAATGGCGACCACTTTCCCATCTTGACCTTCGCGGTTTGGACGTAGGACATGAGCAGCGCGGTGTGTGGCACGACCGAACTCCAGCTGTGTGATGGTAACGATTTCGGAGGATTCTAGCTTCGCATAGATGTAGAATGGATCCGAGGGAATGTTTTCCAAGTTACGCACGACGAGGTTAGGAATGGTTTCGGGGCTCAGGGCAGAGGACATGACGGCCACTCGAACAAGGTGCACCGGTAGAGTAGCGACTGTAAGAAGGATTTATCCTCAATTCTTATCGCATGTCGGCAGCTTATTCGGAAATCCAATAGAAATCTGTGGGTAGTTGCTGGCAAGATGAAGGTAGCACAAGATCAGCGTCCAAAGTGCGGCGCTGTTCATTTCCACTTATTAATTAACTGTACATAACTAGTAGCTTTCCCTTCTGACCGGATTGCTCCGAAAGGGTTTACCGGTGGGCTTTTGACGCACCCGGGAGTATAGAAGGTCGTCATTTCTCCTGCCATTCTCTATTCGTATTCGCGTCCCTATCTCTGTTGGTATTCGGATTATATCTCGTACCTTCCGCCTGTTCAACATACGTGCCCACCGACCATTGTGTCCGCACGCACGCACGATCGGGATCACGGAGACAGTGTTTACGCTGCGGGACCAGGAGATGCTGATGGTTGATGTCCGTGTTTCACGCCTTTCTTTCTTTGATTTTTCTGTCCAATGTTTGGCTTTCTGGATGCCAGTTTTTTCCGGCGGGCGGAGGAGCTGCTTTTTTCTTGCCAGTCCTCGTTGTTTTGGTCGTTTGACTTTCGCTACGACGAGCGGTGCAGACTCTCGAGAAGGATATCCTCAATTCTTATCTCAGTTCGGCAGCTTATTCGGAATTTACTGTGAGAAGAACCTTGGATCACCCTGATTGACAACTCAATCGGTATGTAATTTTTTCCTTCATCAGGCCGGAGCTGGGTGGGTACCTCATTCATTTACGTAGAGAATACGTACGGGCGATCGTCCCACCAATAAGTAGCACCGGAGGTAGCATCGTGCTTCTCGGCCCCAAACCTGCGATACCACGTAATTTACCAAAGTCTGGTTGTTGAGGGTTTGGATTGCATAACCCTGGATTCCCGTGAGAACTTGCTTGAACATTTGCGACGCTCTGACGCACGCCCCAACCTGCGATACCACGCAACCCTCAGCCAAGGAATCGGAGCCACATATTTTTCCGAACGACTCTCTTTCGTTCTGGCAGCAAACTTGAACCGTAATCCAGTGCCGTACCATTGCCCTTGTTTATCGGTCTATTTAAACATTGCATTCCGCGGGTCTGTAGGCACACAGTTTGCCTATCCCCGTAGGCAGAGGGCGGTAGACCTGGGGATAGACCGACTGTGCCTGCATGTTCCACACCTCAACTTGCATCCAGACACTGGCCCTGCACTACTCCTAGTTGTTTTTTAGTGTCGCTTCATGCGTGCAATCCATGTTCATTTCTGTCATTGCTTTGATGCCTTCACACGCACGTCACTGCCGGCGGCGGGTCATTCACTTCTCACATCACTGCCGGCGGCAACTCCTTCATCTCGTCAATCCTGATCATTAATTCATAAAGGCAGCAGAGAAATCAGATAAGAATGTGAGGCAGGGTTCATCCTCAATTCTTATCGCATCTCGGCAGCTCATTCGGAAATCACTGTGAGAATAACCTTGGATCAGCCTGATTGACAACTCAATTGGTATGTAATTTTTTCCTTCATCAGGCCGGAGCTGGGTACCTCATTCATTTACGTAAAGAAGGCGTACGGGCGATCGTACCACTAATAATTAGCGCCGGAGGTAGCATCGTGCTTCTCCGCCCCACCCTATAAACAAAGAACTGACACGGGATTTCACGTGGAGCTTCATAAATGCGGCGACAACGACATGGTGATACGAATCGTCTTCAAAATCTTCGAGAACTTGTTGGTGGTCCTTGAACGTGGCAAGGGAACAGTACATCTCTCCCTCATTATAAAATTGTAAGTGTCTGAAGCTTTTAAAGTTCGTTTTGGGCAAATCCGTTCCCACCCCCGTTGGAAAGTATGGGCAGTACCACATCATTACGTTCAAATCGACAGCACGCCCACTTGATCAAAAACAGGTTCCACTCGGCCCCCGTTGGAATAGAATTTGCAAGAACTACGGTATCAAAGTGCATAATAACCTCGCGGTATTACATAGCTAACCTATGACAATGGTTACTGACGGGCAAACGAGCCCATAGTGAGTGTTTTGTTTGCGGCCCAAAGGGCAGCCTCTACCAGCCTCCTCTCCCACGGTATCCGGAAGAGTGGGATTATTTCATAAACGACCGGAGAACTGCCTCTCTGTCGCGTAAATTCAACCAGTTATTCTCACTCACAGCTCTCAGAGTCTATGATGGAGATTTTATGAAGTTTCCCCCTGATGTTTCTGCCGCCACCTTGAATGGTGGACGTACATACCAGCGTACAAGACGTGCCTTCGCTTCACTCCGGCGTAAGTGCAAAGGGAAGTAAACATCATTTGCATTGCAAATGTACACAATATTGTACCCATAGATGTAGAGACCGAATCAGGTTTTGTAAGAGATACAGTAATAGGTTTACAGGCCATACGCGACCTTCCCCCTTCCCTCAGCCGCGATTGCAGGCTACGCAGCATGTTAATGAGTGTTTGGCAAATATTAGAGGCCAGCGATATAATGGACTGAAGACTTGATGGACATCAGAAAGTGTCAGAAAGTCAAACTGTGAGGAACATGTCTCATACCAGAAAGTAGCGTGAATTGAGGTTGAACTCCTACAACACTAGTAGCTCACTTAGACATTACTATCAAAAACGAGTACATCGCTCAATACCTACCTGGGTAAATAGCCCGCCTTTCGATGAGGGAATCAGATTGGATGTGAGTATGCTGTGCTTAATGAAAGGAATGCGAACAATAAGTAAAATATCCCTCTAGTCAACAAGAAATAGGAGATATCGCACCACTGGTACATGAAGCCCATCACAGGGAGGTACAAAACTACATCCACAATGTTGACGCTCTTCGGGAACGCGTTCAGACTGCAGTGAGGAAGAATTAATGGAACTCAATGATGTGCAAGACAATAATATCAGGTAAAAGCGCTCACCAGATGGCACAAATGTGTTCCGGGCACCTCGGCTTGCTCAAGGACGGAAGGCCAACGAAAATCTATATTCGATTCAGCGGACACAGCGAGGAGTCCAATGCAAATGTGGCGTGATACAATCAGGAGTTGAATTAGATATTGACGATACTCACCACACCTAGAAGGTCCTAGTCAGCAGTATCGCAGAACGTTGATCAAAATATTCACACCGCATTGCATCTCAGCACTGGAACTCAGACAATACTCCAGAGGAGCTGGCGTGCGACGCTGTCAGTGTGCATAGCGCTGATTTCTACGTGGCTGGAGTGCGAAACTGAATCTCGCATCGCGCTGGGTCAGAAAATGGGACTGGTGTTTTAGAGAAGTGATGAGAGATAACTCCCGGCCCCCAAACTCCCCTAGCCTGCTCGCGTGGACCCGGAAATTGAATATGACGATGCTGAACAGAACCAGGCATATCATTGCTTTAGTCAAGACCGCACCGAAAGTCGATCTACATTGGAATGCAAACAATGTGCGGGAGAGAGTTCAAGATAGATATATACCTGTATGACTTGGGGTGCTGGACCAATCTTGAGACAGCTCGAAAAAAAGCCTGGAGGTCAAAAGGTAAAGCGACGAGCGTCCCAAATACACCGGACTCACAAGGATCACTAGAGATTGAGATGCGACTCGCCGATATCGCTCAGAAGACAGCGGAAAGCCATTTATGAGCCAATAATTATAAACAAAAACCTACCTTATGGGGATGGAGAGGGATGCGGACTGAAATTCGCAATTATCGTGAACTCACCTGCGCCGGCCGCATTGATATTCTATGGACATCTGGGCGCTGGCTTGTATGATCCCACTTATCTGCGTGGCTAGTATTGATTACAGAGTGAGACGGGGGTGAAACGGGACAAACAGCCCAATTCGATACAGCGGGGATATGATAGGAGAGGGGCAGAAGGATGTGAAGGAGAACGTTCCTTTTGAACGGACGTTGAGTGGTTGATCAGGGAGGTCATAAATAAGCTGGACCGAAGCCATTTTCTCATGCATAGGTTCGCGTGCAGACTCCAGAAATAGAATTGGAAATGGCATACGGGAGCTGCCAGGTGGTGAGTGAGAAAAACAGAAGAGTGTAAACATGTTCAATCGGATTCTAATATACGAGGTATGAGGCTCCAAGAGGTTGCCAGAGAACCTGTTGTGGCGATCGGTGCTTGACTTGACTCTTGGCAGACAGCACCTTAGCAGGAAGCAATTTCAAACGGCGGAAGCATGCAGGTGGATGAGATGGCGATGGGAGGATGGAAGCTCCGTCAATGAATTGGCTGTGTTCGCTGTGGAGGGAAATCCCTTGATGGCAATTTGGGTTGCCCATGAAACACAACTGGCAGCCGACATTCGAGATCACATGTTGCGAGTCATTTCTGCGCCTAATCCGTCGTTGGTGAGAAATGAACTACTCCGAACACTCGAAACTTTGTTGCGGGGTCTGGGGAGAACTTTGACGGATATTGGACTACCAGAACCGGACGAAAGCCAGCTCGAAGTGGATGAAGAACGTCTGCAATGGTGTGGTGATCCCACCAATCTCTGCGCCTTCAAGGATAGTCTTATACCTGAACAGGTATGTTTCGCACATCTCAGTGAAGTCTTGAAACTGAATCCAATTCAGAACTCTGTATCAGGGGCGATCTGGCATGCGTCGGCGTACCGTGACCCCCTGCAGTATGTTGATATTTGGTCTGGAGGTTTGATGCATCAAACGATCACATGCATCACTGCCAAACGCGTCGAAAGGCGTTGCGCAATGGTGGTGGGGGAAAAATTAGATACATATGGTATAACACTGGTCTATGGAGGAACATGTGGGTCAGAATCAGTTGTGGATTGAGTTCCTGAACGCTCTCATGGCTGTTTTGACCAACTATGACCACCTGGCACGTGCACCTGCTCGGTCTCCTGCAAAAACATCAAATGCATCGCTGCCTGGGATATCATATTTCTCCCTATATTTGTCTACCTCATCCCCAGAAATACCCCTCCATGCCAGCTTTTTGTCCTGATCAATGAAATACCCAAAAACTCTGGTGGAATATCTGGTAACTTGTGTGCTAATTTTTGTCTGGAGAATGTTCGCCATAAAGAATTACAGCCCTATTCTTGTTTAAGTGTTCTAGGTGCCATGAGTGCTAATTTCCTGAAATATCAAGACATGTTGATGATATGAATGTTATATAGAGTCTCAGGCATTAATTACATCAAATTATCACTGTTCTTTGAGTGCAGTACAGCCCAGTACCTGCTCACGAAACTACCTGGGTGTCATGAGTGTTACAGCCTTTTGCGGAACTTAGGGCACGGACTGTTTTTTATTTTTTCAATGAATTTTGTGTTGGATGGCTCTCCTGACCTCAATTGTCAACCATTTTCTTTTAGAATATGCTCATTATCTTTGCATTGAAAGGCCGGAGGGCATCGTATGCTCGGATTTTCTGATGGGCAATCAAATTGCTTGATTGGGAAAATATCCCGTGTTTTGAGTAGGATGGCTGTAGCATTAGCTACCATTGTTCAATTGGTCTGATTTTTTGATACAATGGGCTCACAGGTATACCAGAGGGCACCATATCCCGGTATTTTTTACATGACTTATATTTGGCTCAAGATGTTGAAAAGAGAATTGGGTGTTGTCGTGATATAGATTGTGTCTGATCTATAGGTCATATTAAAAATACCGGCATGTGGTGCCCTCTGGTACACCTGTGAGCCCATTGTATCAAAAGGTCGGACCAATTGTACAATGGTAGCTAATGCTATACCCATCCTACTCAAAACAGGGGATATTTTCCCAATCAAGCAATTTGATTGCACATCAGAAAATCCGAGCATACGATGCCCTCCGGCCTTTCAATGCAAACATAATGAGCATATTCTAGAGGAAAACAGTTGACAATTGAGCTTAGGAGAGCCATCTGACGCAAAATTCATTGAAAAAATAAAAAACAGTCCGCGCCCTAAGTTCTGCAAAAGGCTGTAATAATACGAAAATATCGCGAGACGTGGTATTACCCTCTCTTTAAAATTACGCTTCTCCGTCTGTCCGAAGCCATTTTAAACTCCGCTGGTCAGTTGACGCACCGTGATCCGATATTAATCCGTCTGAACCATCTTTCAAACTCCGATCAGCGGAAGGGGATGCGAGGCCGCGAAGCGGCCGAGCAGCCGCTTGTGAATGTTAAATGAGCGTCGAAACACGTTGCGCAGTGATGCACGTGATCTTTTTGATGTATCAAACCTCCAGACCAAACACCAGTATACTGCAGGGGGTCACGGTACACCGACGCATGCCAGATCGCCCCCTGCTCTGTATACAGCGCAATCATGCATATTTCAACGGCGGATGAGCCGCCTCCAATCCATGGTGACAGTCGTGCAGGACGCGGGAAAACCTATGTTTTGTATCCGATCATCGGCGCCCTTCGAAAACAAAACGAAATTGTTCTACTGTCTGCGTCATCTGCCTTTGCGGCGAAAAATTATCCTGGAGGACCAAGGACGCATTATCTCGTAGCCTGCAATCGCGGCTGAGGGAAGGGGGAAGGTCGCGTATGGCCTGTAAACCTATTACTGTATCTCTTACAAAACCTGATTCGGTCTCTACATCTATGGGTACAATATTGTGTACCTTTGCAATGCAAATGATGTTTACTTCCCTTTGCACTTACGCCGGAGTGAAGCGAAGGCACGTCTTGTACGCTGGTATGTACGTCCACCATTCAAGGTGGCGGCAGAAACATCAGGGGGAAACTTCATAAAATCTCCATCATAGACTCTGAGAGCTGTGAGTGAGAATAACTGGTTGAATTTACGCGACAGAGAGGCAGTTCTCCGGTCGTTTATGAAATAATCCCACTCTTCCGGATACCGTGGGAGAGGAGGCTGGTAGAGGCTGCCCTTTGGGCCGCAAACAAAACACTCACTATGGGCTCGTTTGCCCGTCAGTAACCATTGTCATAGGTTAGCTATGTAATACCGCGAGGTTATTATGCACTTTGATACCGTAGTTCTTGCAAATTCTATTCCAACGGGGGCCGAGTGGAACCTGTTTTTGATCAAGTGGGCGTGCTGTCGATTTGAACGTAATGATGTGGTACTGCCCATACTTTCCAACGGGGGTGGGAACGGATTTGCCCAAAACGAACTTTAAAAGCTTCAGACACTTACAATTTTATAATGAGGGAGAGATGTACTGTTCCCTTGCCACGTTCAAGGACCACCAACAAGTTCTCGAAGATTTTGAAGACGATTCGTATCACCATGTCGTTGTCGCCGCATTTATGAAGCTCCACGTGAAATCCCGTGTCAGTTCTTTGTTTATAGGGTGGGGCGGAGAAGCACGATGCTACCTCCGGCGCTAATTATTAGTGGTACGATCGCCCGTACGCCTTCTTTACGTAAATGAATGAGGTACCCAGCTCCGGCCTGATGAAGGAAAAAATTACATACCAATTGAGTTGTCAATCAGGCTGATCCAAGGTTATTCTCACAGTGATTTCCGAATGAGCTGCCGAGATGCGATAAGAATTGAGGATGAACCCTGCCTCACATTCTTATCTGATTTCTCTGCTGCCTTTATGAATTAATGATCAGGATTGACGAGATGAAGGAGTTGCCGCCGGCAGTGATGTGAGAAGTGAATGACCCGCCGCCGGCAGTGACGTGCGTGTGAAGGCATCAAAGCAATGACAGAAATGAACATGGATTGCACGCATGAAGCGACACTAAAAAACAACTAGGAGTAGTGCAGGGCCAGTGTCTGGATGCAAGTTGAGGTGTGGAACATGCAGGCACAGTCGGTCTATCCCCAGGTCTACCGCCCTCTGCCTACGGGGATAGGCAAACTGTGTGCCTACAGACCCGCGGAATGCAATGTTTAAATAGACCGATAAACAAGGGCAATGGTACGGCACTGGATTACGGTTCAAGTTTGCTGCCAGAACGAAAGAGAGTCGTTCGGAAAAATATGTGGCTCCGATTCCTTGGCTGAGGGTTGCGTGGTATCGCAGGTTGGGGCGTGCGTCAGAGCGTCGCAAATGTTCAAGCAAGTTCTCACGGGAATCCAGGGTTATGCAATCCAAACCCTCAACAACCAGACTTTGGTAAATTACGTGGTATCGCAGGTTTGGGGCCGAGAAGCACGATGCTACCTCCGGTGCTACTTATTGGTGGGACGATCGCCCGTACGTATTCTCTACGTAAATGAATGAGGTACCCACCCAGCTCCGGCCTGATGAAGGAAAAAATTACATACCGATTGAGTTGTCAATCAGGGTGATCCAAGGTTCTTCTCACAGTAAATTCCGAATAAGCTGCCGAACTGAGATAAGAATTGAGGATATCCTTCTCGAGAGTCTGCACCGCTCGTCGTAGCGAAAGTCAAACGACCAAAACAACGAGGACTGGCAAGAAAAAAGCAGCTCCTCCGCCCGCCGGAAAAAACTGGCATCCAGAAAGCCAAACATTGGACAGAAAAATCAAAGAAAGAAAGGCGTGAAACACGGACATCAACCATCAGCATCTCCTGGTCCCGCAGCGTAAACACTGTCTCCGTGATCCCGATCGTGCGTGCGTGCGGACACAATGGTCGGTGGGCACGTATGTTGAACAGGCGGAAGGTACGAGATATAATCCGAATACCAACAGAGATAGGGACGCGAATACGAATAGAGAATGGCAGGAGAAATGACGACCTTCTATACTCCCGGGTGCGTCAAAAGCCCACCGGTAAACCCTTTCGGAGCAATCCGGTCAGAAGGGAAAGCTACTAGTTATGTACAGTTAATTAATAAGTGGAAATGAACAGCGCCGCACTTTGGACGCTGATCTTGTGCTACCTTCATCTTGCCAGCAACTACCCACAGATTTCTATTGGATTTCCGAATAAGCTGCCGACATGCGATAAGAATTGAGGATAAATCCTTCTTACAGTCGCTACTCTACCGGTGCACCTTGTTCGAGTGGCCGTCATGTCCTCTGCCCTGAGCCCCGAAACCATTCCTAACCTCGTCGTGCGTAACTTGGAAAACATTCCCTCGGATCCATTCTACATCTATGCGAAGCTAGAATCCTCCGAAATCGTTACCATCACACAGCTGGAGTTCGGTCGTGCCACACACCGCGCTGCTCATGTCCTACGTCCAAACCGCGAAGGTCAAGATGGGAAAGTGGTCGCCATTCTTGCCGAGTCAGATACTATGTTGTATTATGCCATTCTGGTCGGCCTCATGACCGCGAATTTCATTGTGTGTGCGCTTACTCTTCCTTGTCGACCTTCTATTTAATTTAGGACATTCAGCCATTTCCCATTTCTCCTAGGAATTCAGTATCCGCGATCTTTCAGCTCCTGCGTGACTCCTCTTGCCACCACATCATAGCTACCCGTTCCACCCTATCACCTCTGTTGGCGCGACTTCAGATGCATCTTGCGGAGGTCGATTTTGCATTGGACATCCAAGAGATTCCATTGTTCCAGGAAATTTATCCAAATATCGGCGCGGAAACCCCGGGCCATACATTCCAACCTTATCCCAAATCACAAATTAACCCAAATTTTGACGATGTCTTCATGTATATTCATTCCTCTGGGAGCACTGGCTTTCCCAAGGCCGTTGCACAGACACATCGAGCATTCGCTCACTGGATTTCCAGTTCGTCAATAGTGACACCTAATTCTCGTGCGCTCATCGTTAGCTCCCTCATCTAGCCACCGTCGCCGAGGTGCGAACCCACGTCGAAGCGCCGATAGCGAACATGGGGCTTCCGCCGTTCCACCTCATGGGCATAAAATGCCAGCTGCTGCAGCCCCTCTCCGGGATATGCGTCGCGGTGTACCCGCCGACTGCCACCTCTCCGGGTGCCTTTCCCATGATCCCATCATCCCATAACATCTTGGAGCACGCGCGGAAAACGAAGTGCAGGTCGCTCACGACCGTCCCAACCTTCCTCATTACCTGGTTCGACTCCCCCGATGCGCTCGCATATCTGACGACGCTTCATACGATCGTGCGTATACGATTCAACATATATAACATAACATTGATTATTTACTGCAACTAATTAGATATGGGCGGGGGGCCCGCTTCCGCAGCGGATCGGAGACGGTCTGGTGAATGCAGGCGTGCATCTTCTCATCTGGTACGGAACGACTGAGACCGGAGATATTGCCGCCTTGTGGCCGCATGAAGGGGACGCAACGGATTGGGGGTGGTTCCGGATCTCGGACCGGTTGAATGTGAGATGGGTACCGCAAGGCGACGGGACTTTTGAATGCCAAATCCTGGTTCGTTGCATTTTCAATGCTTCTCTTCGTGTACTTACTCAACGTTGAACTTCCATAGACATCTGAGACGTGGGTTCCAATGGTGCAAAATCTGGAAAACCCTATAAGCTACGCAACGTCGGATCTCTGCGTTAATCACCCAAAGAAAAAGCACCTGTGGCGACTGTACGTAAAACGAATGAGATACCTAGTCGAATTGACCGGATTGATTTAGTGTCGGGCGTCTCGACGACACAATTGTTCACACTTCAGGAGAGAAAACGGTTCCCGCCCCTTGGAGAACATCATCACGGGTAGCCCGCTGTGCGTTTTATTTCCGCTGACTGCACGCGAGCTCAATGCACACGGAAATTTATGACAGTGTTACTGGCAGCTATTGCATTTGGACACGAGCGCGCCCAGACAGGAATACTGATTGAAACGCCTCCAGAGCTGCAAATCGACGTCAAGGATCCAATTCAACTCGCCGATCTCAGAAACACGGTTTGGTACTTATAAACTTCCCTTCACCAGTGTGGGCCACTGAATTGATTCTAGGCCCGTTATTGAAGAAGCCAACGCCATTGCACCGAGATTTAGTCGGATTTTCAAGGAAATGATATTGTTTACTTCGCTGGATAAATCCCTTCCCCGCGCAGGCAAAGGCACGGTTCTGCGCAAGGCCGCGATCAGTCTATATGCGACGGAAATTGACGCTATGTGTGTGTCACGATTCCCGGCCGTATTCATACCGATAAATTGCAGTTATAACACGGTCGAGGAACAACTCAACGGCATTGATTTGATTGAGGCGCCTACTGTGGGTGACCGCAATTATCCAACCGTGGCTGCTCAATGTCGCCGCAAGTATTTGCAATTTCATGAAAATATCGCCGACGGAGGACCTTCGTCATCAGGGATTTGACAGGTATTTGAGGATTAGCTGTTGTTATTGTTGCATATGCTCAATTAATTTGCAGTTTGACGGCGACCATCTTTCGTCTTCACATTGTTAAGGCTTTGCGATCTCGAGACCTCGCGGACGCCGCCGCTGCGATCCCACAGAACCTTGTTTATGCCCGTCCCGCCATCTCTCAGTTAGCCTCTTTCCTGGAACGATTGGTGGGTGGGACTTTGACGGATACCGAAATTCAGCGGGGCCCGGGACAGACTACAGCGTTCCGGCCTCGTCAGAGACCGTCGTGGAACTACGTTCGGAAGGAGGAGTCCCTCTGATTATGTTCCCCGGCATCAGGGGGACTATTGATGCTGCCATGGCCCTTCGAGCCAACGTTTCAGGCACGCTTTGGGGCATTCAAATCATGGATTCCACCCCGATCTCTCCGTTCTCCGTGCAGGCCGCATTC
>WIQG01000857.1:0-24369 GCA_014925785.1 Mycena galopus ATCC 62051 | reverse complement strand
CGTTTGTTTGGTACTCGGGGTTCTTCATGTCGCCTGCATGCATAATTTAATGGATGCATTTGTAAATTCGTCCAACGCACTGAAATAAACTTTGGAGTCCATGATTTCGTACGTGTCCGGGTCGACATCGTAAACTCTGAGAGCTGGGTTCCCGCCTAGCCAGATGAAACCTCAAAACCTTTGATCTACACGCGCCGTTCATTTACTTACTTCTGGGCGTCAGTGCGGGCGCGATCCACGCGACGCCCACCGCAGTGTCAGCTCGACGGTTCTCGTAGTTAGAGTACGCAATTTCGAACTCATCCTAAAAACGTCATATCCAAGTCAAACAGGTTGAAATGAGACCCACATAATGTGTGTGGCCGAAGAATTGTCCAGCTATGGTATTGTGATAGCGCTGGAGGATTTGATTGTAATAATTAGACTAAGACCGGGTGAGTGAACAGTTGAATCGTACTTGAAAGACGCCAGACCTGGTCATTGAAAGCGTCTTGCGACCCCGGCGGCATGTGGCCGATTATCCACACCCGCTGACCGGCGTCTTCAGCTCCTTGAAGCTGGTTTACCATGAACTCCAGGATCCCGCGAGGGTCAGGTCTAAACGAACGTCAGAACCGCTTAGTGTGGTTGATTAATCTTACACTGGAGTGTCAAATCATACAGCCAGAAGCTTCAAGCTAAATAATGAGAATATGGCAACCAAGAATCGCGAATACTTCACTTTTGCTTGTACCAGTAGACGGTGTTGATGGAAATAATTCGCAGGTTGGTTCCCGGTGCGGTAACTGAGTAACTTCCAGAAAAATGCTTTTCTTCATTCGCAGCCGTGTCGTTGATCCATGCTGGAGCAGACCATGAATGAGTTGAAAAAGATAGAAATTTTGAACCAACCGCCCATTCATTATCCTCCAAGTTGAATACCCACTGCGCGCCGTCGAATTCGATGGTGGCATCGAGAGGGAAACTGTTCACCGGTGCCGAGTCGCTGGAAAGACGGTGAAACCGAAATTCTCCATGGGAGTACATGAAAACACCCACTGATTTCCTGGATATCAACGCATTAACATAGTAAGTGGCATATAGAATTTTTGGGAGCGTACCTATCGCAGGGAATACAGGACCGTTCAACGCCACCCCGACCGCTTGATTGAACAACTCTATATCCCTGGTTACTTCCCTGCGGCTGCATCAGCGAAAATATAATCGTACGAGGTACGTAAAAATTACGTTCGATTGACGAGCCAGACAGCAGCTGTCGTAGAGTGGTGAGCCGTCGACTCGGGAAAAATAAAAGCATCCAATGTGAACCTTCTACAACATCCCCGGTGAAAATGCTCCATGTGTGGTAGGCGGAGATTTCCTTGAGCATCGACTGTGCCAAACCCCTGTAATCTGATGAGTTCAATTGCCTGGCGCAGTTCTCCGACCAACATGGGCTATCGCAATTCGGGTTTCCGAAAGGTCCAGCTGGCTCCTTCGGCGGCACGGCTTCGTCCGCGAAGTTGCGACAACAGATTGGCTTTTTGCAATCCGCATCCGAACCCGGCTCAACTTCATGTCAGGACCAAGCCGCACAAGGGGACGAAACTGCGCTCACCGCGTACTGCTGATCGATATGGACGTCGCTGAAGTGTACGACCTGAAATGGTGTCTTCCCAGTCGACACAAAAGGCTTTCGAGAGGCTGGTCCGGCCGCGGGAAGGGGGACTGTATAAGGGTCGACAGCAGGCGGCTGGCACAAACCGAATGTGCCCTCGCAGAGTTTGGTGGCGGTTTTTCCGAAAGGTGAGATCCCGCGCAGGGCATGAGCAAAAATCGGTGCTTGTTCGCTCAGAGCGCCGGCGCAGACATCATCATCTTCCAGCTTTGGGAAGCCATCTTCAGTTTGGGGGATCTGACCGGGATGCGGACGCCGTACCTTCAAAACTTGACAAGTCGCGATGAGGGTATCCACAAAAGTGGAATCTCCATGCTCTGCCAACGCTTTCAAAGGCACAAGTAAAGCCTTGCAAGAGTCACAGTCCTACGTGCCACCTCAGCTCGAAATTCGCGCCTCAAGCCAGAACGGTTAACTCACGACGGCATTTTTCAAGCCATCGATAATGTCGTCCGGGTGAGGGAGCTTGAGAGCAGCTGCAAGTGGAAAGAGGATCCAGGTAAAGAAAAGGTACATGGGACAGTGCAAGAGTGGGCGGCGCGTGCTGAAGAGGATCTATTTAAGGTACTTACATCGCTGATCCGAACATCCAGGGTCTGGCAAGTGACAATCAAATCTGCGGTTGTTGCGGAAGCAAATTGAGATGGCAAGGCACTGACGGAGATGTGGTAGAACCGGGTTCTCGGGGGTTCATCCGCCCCCCGTCTTCGGGGTTTTGTGCGTGCGTTACGGAGTTCTGGTGTCCCGAAAAAATTCACACCCCAGCTCATCAAGCCGTCTTCGGGGTTTTGTGTGCGTTACGGAGTTCTCGTGTCCCGAAAAAATTCACACCTCGTCCAGCTCATCAAAGACACCATTTGACGCGTTCATTCCACGCTTTACGCGTGAAATACTAACTTTGAGTCTCACCATGAATAATTTAAGCTGCGTAGTCTTGATCCCACGCCCACGGTGTCAATCATCGCTTAAGGTCGCATATCACCACAACTGCCAATTATTATTATTTACGGGACGAGACGAGTCACGAGCTAAGAATTGATCACCCCTACAGCTATTCGCAAAACTGTAGACGTTTTCGAATTCAAAGGGCCCTCCGGGCATTCCTGGAACCAAGAATCCAGCAGTAGTTCTTAGCCTTACTTTGAGCACTGGTTTGGGAAGCGGGCGGTGCTCCGCGCCGCCGCGCCAGCCGCCCAGAATTGCACGTGGTGATCCTCCCAAAGGGGTTTCACTCTCAATAAGGAAATGTTCGCGTTACTATATCGGGACACGCATTTTCAAAAGACTTTTTGGAGACCTGAAACCTAAAGGTTCCAGGAAAAAAGAGTTGATGTGACCAATCAGCTCCAACAACACTGCACACTGCCGTCGCGAAACACCGCCAAATGCTGCAAGTGACGACATTTTGGAGCTGATTTGACAGCTGAAATTTTTTTCGAAAGCGTCTACAGTTCTGCGGATTGCTGTAATGGCGAATCCTTTCTGAGAAGTAATGATATGGGTGGTAATACATGTCATCTCCGTGTTCCACGGCGCATCTGATAATCTCCGGTGTCACTCAAACCCCTGTTGTAAGAAAAGCAGCCTTTTTCTCCGAGTCAGATCAGAATGGGTGAGTTCGAACGCAGATTCCCACGGTTGAATAAGGCTTCCATTTTCGAGAATTACACGGAACTCATTCTCGGGGCAGGTGCTAATGAAAGTATTTGTTGATATAGTTGATGCTCCTATTAACTAATGACTTTTTTCGCTTTGGTATGGCGGTAAATGATGGATTGTGGCGAGGCGAAATCTAGCGAACTCACCAGGCACGACCGTCGACCTCCAAATGGTCTGCGCGACAGTCTGACCACGCGGCCTTTGAAAAACTTTTTGAGGATACGGCCGCATTACCTTCCTGCACCCTAGAATATTATCCCAGTGGTTCGCAACTTCTGGCGAGGTTGCAGTTTGTCATCGAGTCCGGAAAAGTCGCAAGACACGAGACTCCGGCCGCATTAGATTGAGTCCATGGGCTGCACCAATACCACGACGCCGAAACCAGCGAAAAGACAGTAACTAAGTAGCGGAAGAAATCGAGGCTCGAGATATATAAAAATGCCTTTTGTAGAGAGTCAAAGATCCCGACGAGCCTCGTAATGTCGAGTTGAACGAGGGAGCAAAAATCCGCCAGTCCTTTTGATCCAAACAGCAGTTTGAACTCCTTTCAAGTTTCTGTTTATCTTCTTCTGGAATGTTCGCCTCCTTTGGATTTAGTCTGAAATGAACCATCCGGGAACATTCCGTGGTGGGCAGATTCCCTGAGTATGGTCATGAACTACTATTGAGTGGATTGAGTATGGGTATTAATACAAATGCAATAAATCATCAGACACTTCAAACCACCAAGGACACAGGCCGCAGTTCCACATGCCTCCGCTGAGCCTGCCCCCGCCAGCTCGCTCCATCCATAAATTTATTCGCCACTCCGTTCCTCCGCGAAAAGGTGTTGCGGTCGGCTACGCGTCCAATCGCGACCGGCCGCCTCCGCGCTGCAGCCGGGACTGGTTCCGCCACAAGGTTAATCCTCGTGCCACCACTGATGATGTTCGTCGACTTGAATTCTGCTACCCGTGTGGCAGCATATTCGCGTGCGCGAGCCTGCTTCTTGCTCAGCGCGATGGCTCCGAACTCCGCATCCTCGTGCAGCAGCGTGTGCGTAACCGCCGCCTGCTGCTTCACAAGTGGCGAGTGCGCAAGCTGGAGTAGCTCTGCAGGTGTGTAGATCGGCACTGTGAATGAGGTAAATACAGAGAATGGAGTGGAAAAGGACAGGACGCACGAGTACGCTGCGGTCTAGACGCAGATGCCGTGCGCTTGTGAACAGGTACGTATACGCCCGCAGAGCTCGAACTTGCGCTCGACATGGATGACGAGGGTGAGGATGCGGCCGACGAGGAAGCCGATGCGGAAGTGGATTGAATGTTAATCGGCATCGAGGGCGACATCTGAATCGGAGAGCGAATACGAAGAGGTAGAGCTCGAGGTTGCGGAGGAGGCGGGGATGGTCTTGTCCATTGCTACGCCTCCGTATTTATGCGAGTCGCTTTGAAAGACAAGGGAAGTGGCATGACGAAAATTGCCAAATGCGGTGACATCGGGCGTAGTCGGGTCAAGTCGAGAACATTCCGAGGCTTTCTACGTCGTTCGGGCATAGTCAGCATACGTGTCAGCGTCGTCAGCAGCGTCACTGCTCGCTGAGCGATCTGCTGAGTCTCTCCGACGTCCCTCCGATTTTCCGAGCGACTGGCATGCTGTAGCTACTCACCATGATTTTTCTCTCCTGGGACCTATATAGCGAGGTACGAGCGCTGATATAAAGTGTCTGTCTACGAGAGACTACCTGGGACCCTTTTCAGAACGAAATACCGGACTCGACTCGGATTCGACAAAAGTCTTCAAGCTGGAAGCTTGAAGTTGCCTTGACTGCACGCAGAAATCAGCAAACGTGGCGAGGAAAACAATGGTCGTGCCCGTCGAATCTCAAATCAAGTCCGGGGTTCCAACACACTCACTCAGTGGTGTCAGAGCGCTGATAGTGGCGTTTTAAATTGCTTCTACTCTTAGAGCCCTCGTCTATTCAGCTGGTATTCGGCAGCATCTGATCTCAGCATTGAAACGCATACCACTTGGCAGCGGTACCTGTATCTTTTTTTGGGTCACGAACCAAGCCTTTCCAATGCCGCTATTTCTCTCCTGTGCCCAGAGTGCGTGGGTTCGAAGAAAGATCGATATCGCCGTGGCTCGCTGAACATCCACATGGCCACTGTACGGCGTAGTTTTCTTAGCGGTGAAAATTAACCAAAAAGAAACCTCCACAGCTATTTTTTCAAAGGGCCTCACAGGCGTCCATATAATGGCCAAGTCAGAATCACTGTTTCTTCCTGCTCCCAAAGTGGGTGGTCCTGATCGCCCTGGTATTATTGCACACTGACCGAAACAACCTTAGTTTCCTTGGTGGCTAAAATCAGCCAAAAAAAAGCCCTCCGCTGCAGCGGAGACTTGATCTTTCGTGCTTTAATGATACCTATCTGCGTCTCATGACTCAGGATTTCATCAACCAGGGATATCAAAGATTTAACGCCCCGATTGTATCAGTTCAGGCTGTGACCGTCGAAATATTTAACCATGTTCTGATGATGTGCTGGCCTCTGACCACCTCGCTACCCATGAGTATCCCGACTTCTGGTCCTGCCCTCCTTGCAGATGTTGAAGCTGCGATACAGGAAACCAATACAGTCAAATATTGTTGTGTTGCAGGCCTTGCTTGGATCGTCTACGACATTCGTAAGCGTCCGTATTGGCCGTGAATCGCAGCCTATTTCTCAGTGTTCCCCGTTTTCAGTGATAAATCTGGATCGAGAAGTAATTGCACCGTATCTTTTGTCCAGATACGCATTTACATAAGCACCCACCGCGTCAGGTCAAACACTTCTGGTCTGGAAAATGGTCTTTTCCCCGTGTGCTCTACTTTCTGGTCGGTCTTGCCTTGACATTTGTACTGCTGACTAGAAAGAGACGCACAGAACCGGTACTTCTCCCTCGTTAGGGTGATCTTGGGCGTCTTTGGTAATTCTGCCTTTGAGAAAGGTTCCCTCTGAACATCCATGTTTGCAGCCCTTTTTCATCCCCTCTCTGTCACCGTATGTCCTTTATATCCTGTCTGCCTGGTTGCGATTTCGTTCACACTCGATTTTCAAGGTGTACGCGCTAATTTCGATCCCACTGCCGTATTTCTCATCGCATTGCAGCTGTGAGTATTCCTGGTCGACTCTTTCTGCGCCTACCCATGTTCAGGCACTGCGTCCCTCTATTTTCAAACCTGGACTGGTGAGAATTTACCTCAAATTTGAGAGCTCGTTAACATTCTTAGTAGGCGCTTTTGAGATCTGGTTTTTGCAAACAATTCTCATTTACAGGGTCAATTCTTTGTACCGGAAGAAGAAGATCCTCATTGGCATCCTCGTTTTCTTCCTGTGCTCTGCAGCCGGAGTCATAACGATCATTATGAGATCGATTGGTACTTCACGAGGTTAGTTGGTATCGTTATTTACTTGAGTCGTCAGCTGAAATCCATCCTGTATAGCGTCAGTGTGCGACCCGGCCTCGCATGACTCTCGTTTTGGTGAAATTTGGGCTTTCTGGTATGTTGCTGTGTACCGGACATTTTTCTCTCCGCTGAGACTGGCTCTTCGAAGGGTACCCATATTGGCCTTTGAAACCTTTTTATTTATGCTCGCGCTCATTCAGCTTGGTCGGAACGTTGGGGTGATTCGAAAGAACGCCCTGCTTTTCCAGTCAAAGTCTCATCTTATTGAATTGATATTGCGAGATTCAATGTGGTATTTCTTATTGTACGATTTCTCTCTCTCCTTGAAATTGCAAAGTTGATACATCTTGGCAGGGCCTGTCTGTGAGGACACTCTCCTCGCGCATGAACTCAATAAAACTAAACATTGTGGTCTAGGGTTGACATCGCGTCCCTCGTTATATGGCGATCATCCCAAACGAGTGCTATCTCTGGTTTATTGACTGGCATCCAATGGACGACCGGCTTCACAGCCCCATTATTCTCCATTATAGGCACCAGATTACTCCTCAATCTCCGTGAATATGGAGATGCAACGGAATACATTAGTACTATTTCAATAAGCCTGCCGGCATCCAAGTATCGCGAGCCTGAGCCTCACTCGGCGATGGAATTTGCTGATCGCGGTCGTACTCCAAAAAGCACCCGCGACAATTCCAGCACTGGGATCCACACTACCATTTTGGACCTATATCCTGGCGCCATATGATTTGACTGAGGTATACTTATTTCCTGCACCGGTCTAGAAGCGTGTGACTGAGCCAACGACAGATAGTGCCCAGACGAAGGATGAGGTCTTGATTGTTCGTGCTACACTACTGTATCGAGATTATTCAGTAACGTGCAGACTTCTGATAGCCTGCGACGGGCTCGGGAGATCGACCGTGGCTGCAGAGCACTTGCTCCATCGGACAGGAGTAAGCGCATGAAATCCACACTAGCTCCGACCATTTACTGCCACCGCCCTGGCGTGTAGGGTTTTACAGCTATCCGCAGAACCGTAGACGCTTTCGAAGAAAAGTTCAGCTGTCAAATCAGCTCCAAAATGTTGTCTCTTGGAGCATTTGGTGGCGTTTCGCGACCATTTCCGGTAGTTTGCAGTGTCGTTGGAGCTGATCGGTCATATCAACTCTTTTTTTCGAAAATGTCTACAGTTTTGCGGATAGCTGTAATGTGGTATTGCGACTTGAGAATTTCCCCCGAAAGTATTGGTCGGCCTAGTCGTTGATTGAGGAATATGTGGAATATCCAAGTTGAGCGCCTGCAAACCACACCATGAACGACAAAACTGTGTCTTAAACGAGATGTTAGGGAACGGCTCCCGCAAGTCGGCAAGATAGCTAGTGAAGCGTCAAAAGAAATTTAGGCCATCATGGATGATAAGACAGCCTCGAAAGTTAATTCTACAGCCTCAACTTCCAATCTCAGTTGAACTTTCAGCTCAACAGAAAATGGATGAAGCGTGAAGGGTATAGTACCTCAAATCACCTTCTGGACGGACAGAAAGGGGCCACAAAGTTCAGCGTGCTGGAGCGTCGATCAATAAATTCGAACCATCAGCACCGCCACATCTCTTTTGGGAAGGTGGTTGCATTTTTGTATTTCCCGTCTGATTCCCAGAAAGGGTGCTGGAATATTTAGTCGGATAAGAACAATGATGTTATCGTTGCGTTGCGGCAAAGATCATATTTCATGTTGGTGTTTAAACTTCAGGCCAGGGTTGTCCTACAGGTGCTGAGAAGTTGGAACTTCAAGTTTGGATCGTGTACATTGACCCTCAACAAATCGAGGTACGAGATCGCATTTGTCTGCGACTACATTGACCCACCATTTTGTGTCTAATCTATATCTATCGCTGGATTGAAGTAAGCGACGAGAAATGGATAGACGTGAATAAGAATCGCGACCATCGGGCCGCCGAATCCTCGACGCTAAAAAAAGGAACGGGTTTGGACCTCAGAAATGGATGCGTTGAGCGAAGCTTGGGCTACACTCCTGTATCTAGATTATTTTAGACGTACAGACTATTTGCATCTGATGGATGCGGCGCAGACCACTCACACCGTGGAATAAAAGTAAGAGCATGAAATCAGGAAAATGTGGCCCTAAGGCTCAGCTTGGAGATGGTGGGGTGCCTCTGGAATTATCTTCCTTGTCTTATAAATTAACAAAATTTACTGAAAGTGTCTGACGCCAAAGTAGGCTCAAGCAGCGGAATCGTGCGGGTGCGCTACAAGCTTCACCCCGCTCACCGTTCCCGCATCCATCCTGGCCAGCCCGTCCGGGATCCCTGACAGCCCGTTCGGGAGGAGTTCGACTCGGTTTGCCTGGGGTGCTGTCAGTTTCACAGTATAAAATAGATTGGCAACAGCATAACTCACCACAACCACGCCCTCCTCGATCATACGCGGCAGCTCCCTAATCATGAGCTTTCCGAATGCAGTATGCGCCGCTGTGCCAGGGTGCCCTGCCGGGTCGCCTACCATCTTCATGAGCTCAGGCCCAGCGTACACCCCGAAGCAGCGTACGAGCGTTACGCCACGCGTGGCGAAGTCCCGTGTGGTGGTGGCGACCGGGCGCGCGGTCGTGACCTTGCCTCCATCGACCACGGAGTCGTACGCGGCATCAAGCGCGGCGGCGGTGTCGTAGACGACGTTGACGGGGGGCGTCACGGCGAGGGATGAGAGGGGGATTGAGGCGCGGTCGATGAATTCTGTGGCGCCGAGGGTGGTGAGGTAGGGGAAATGGGCGGCGGAGGCGTATGCGACGATGCGCGTGAAGCCGAGGAATTTGAGGAGTTGAATGGCTATTGCATGTCGCAAAAGTTAGTGAGTTAAGATGTGCCAGGAGGAGGATAAAATATACTGGCGCCGTCCCAAAATTGGAATCGCCAGCGTCTTAAAGAGTTGAACCATACTGACCGAATTGGCCCGTGGACGCTCCCGCGCCGATGACGAGCGCAGATTGGCCCTGCTGTGGCTTGTCCCAGGAGTATGAAGGGTTCAAGCCGAGCCCGATTGGTGCCGGGGCGAAGAGGCCCACGGCCGCGGTGGTGAAGGTGATGGGGAAGGAGGCCGCCTCGTCGAAAGTGATTTGTGCGGGTTTCTGCAGGACGTTGCACAGACTACCGTAAGTGATAGAGAACAAAAGACGTCGTGAGTTGTACGTACGCGAATTAGCATTGCGGCGGGAAGGGTGAGGTACTGCTGGAAGGCGCCCAACAGCGTCTGAGCGAATCTAAGCCTCAATGTCAGCATCTCACACCAAGTGCTGAATATCCAGCGAGACACTAACACCTCGTCACCCACTGCGAACTCCTCCACGCCCTCCCCCAGCACGTCCACTACGCCCGCGAGGTCCGCGCCAACGACGGCGGGATATTCACCAATGTAACGCCCCACCTGCTGCTGCGCGACGTTGAACGGGTTCAACCCAGCAGAGAGGATCTTGACGCGGACTTCGCCCGCGCCGGGGACGGGGATGGGCCGCGGGGCGATGAGGAATGCGGCCTTGGGAGCGGGGATGGTGAGGGCTTGTTGGGTTGGCATTTTGCGAGAGTTAGTATGCCAAGAGCTATATGCGGGAGAGATCTGCGAAGGTGTGTTATTTCCAAGTTATATGGTACGGCGGTGCGACTCAGTCCCACTTGGTAAGCGTTCGGGCAGCGTTAGGTGTGGCCGTCTAGCATGGTTGATAATTTCCGGGAAATCGGGATTTCAATGGCACTTGCTGATGCAGCTATTGGTAATCAACACGCCTTTTGCGGAGAATATTGTCCAGAATAGATTAGCATGGTTGAACGGGAAGGAGAACAAGATTTTGATCAGTGCAACCCTATGGTTGGAGATGGGCAGTTCAAGTTGAACGAACGCGAGTGACATCACGGATCAATGATCACCATTTTCTTTGAATCTACTATCTGAGTCTCGCGTGAAAGCAGGAAGCCGCATGAAAGAGAGCGACGAGGACGACAGAATTCGAACAATACAGGTCTTGGAAATTGCATTCAAAACCTCTGGCCCCGATCAAGAAAGAGCCTTCACTCAGATGAAGGCTGTATGTAACCTATATCCGAGTGGGTCCCGCAGTCGCGCTTGATCCTATCTCGCGATCTCGAGTAGCCGCGGCCCAAGCTTGAGGCAGCTGCAACTGGGACGAGGAGGTCGTCACCCCCTCGCGCCCTCTCCCAGACTTTGCTCAAGGATCAATGCTGCTGCTGCGGGCTTGACCGGATCTTCCACAAAGTCTTTCGGCGGATTATTTTTGTTGTTTGAGGCTGGCCCTTCGTTGTTGAAGCGGAAGCGGCCTGGCAGCTGATGGTTAAGAGGACCCCGGGGGAGGCCGATGCCAAAACCGAGGGTGATGTGGACGACGTCGATAGCAAGGGCTTCGATCCGATCCGAGTCTGCCAGCACCAATCTTCAGCAAAGAAACGGGAAATCAAGAAGTTGCGCACCTCAGGCTCCATGGCACCTCCGCAGTCGCCCCCGTCAAGATCCACTGTTCGGGAAACACTGGAACGACGACGCGTGATACATACTTCTCGCCGTATCTCAAGCCCAAACCCAAGCAATGCGCACACCTTCCGGTCCTGTACGTCTGCAAAATTCTGTTCCCTTTCTTCTTTCCCTCTGCGCATGCTGGGCACCGCGGCCAGTTGGCGCCCGGTGTACGCTTCTGCACCCGCCGGGCAACGAAGTCTACCGCAGCGACGACATCTCGTTCTTCGAGATTGGCAGTTGACTTGCGCAGAAATTTGACCTGCTTGTAAGTAGTCGAAATGCTTTTCAAACTGGTACGTTCTGTTTTGTTCCTCTCGAACCATCTAGACATGCGACATACATATCGCTCAGAAAAACGAGGGCACGGGCACGTCGTGTCCGACAGACTGCACAGGATAATATTCAGAAGAAGGCGGCAACGCGGGAAGGTTCTCTGCCTGTCCTCCCCGTGTTTAAATGTTACAATTCATCTAGATGTATAATAATATAACGCTAAAAGTACATTGAATGGCTCGTAGCTAGCCTATAGGATGTATCGGTATCGGTCTCAGTATCTACTGTCCGTGTTCGTACACGTACACGTACACTGATACAGCAAGCGTGTGTGGTGGTGGTGGTGGTATTACGAGTGGAGGAATAGGAATGAATGAATGAATAAATTACCATAGATCCTCCCTCCCTTCGCAGCCTCTCCCATTCCGTTTTGTTGGTTCCGTGTTCGTGTCTCTAGCACTGGACAGGAGACCCGAGCGGCGGACGCCCTAGTGATTGAACAGCTTGTGATACCGCGGGATGCACGACTGCTGTCGGTAATCTGCCTTCGGCGTCAGCATTCTTTTTTTTTTTTTTTTTTTTTTGGATAGGGACTCCAGCAAAAACGGGCACTCACCAAGCGTATCCCCGCGATCACACGTACACCGCCCCCTGTTGTATTCCGCCGTGTCCTGCGGACAGTGCTGGAACGGCGAGTGGCGGTACCTGCGCAGCGTCAGCGTCAACGTATCAACAAACAATAAACCAAGGCTTTCGCTTTCGACTCTCTCTCTCGAGTTGATAGGAATAAGATGAAAGAGAGAGACGACACGTACCCCACATCACTAAAAAAGTGCAATTTCTCCTTCGGCGCAAACAGCGCCGCCGCAATGCTGTGCACGGGCGCGTCGCCCCACCGCTCGTAGTAGAACCCGCCCTTGTGCTCGAGGAAGTCAAAGAAGGCCTGGTAGGCGGGCGCGCGCCAGAAGGACATGTCGGCGATTTCGAAGTTGGACCAGACTGGGGGGAAGAGGAGGTCAGTAAGTATGAAGGAGACGAAAGAAAGAAATGTGTCTCGGGTATCGGGTATCGGAATCGTGAGACGACCAAGAATGTGCAGCGCGGGGCTGCTGACCTGTCGTCGTCGCGAAACAGGAAAGGCACAGGCCGTTCGCCTCCAGAAAGAGAAAGAGCGCGCAGCGGGACCGCCCTCTGTCTCAGCTCGGCTCGACCGCGCAGAATGTCGGTAACGCTCGCCCTCGACTCCGCGGTCCACTCCCATCGTCGGCTGCGTCCCCGCGCACACACGCCGATCGCGAAAACAGACAAAACGCGCGTGCACGCGTTTCGGCATCCCCCCTCGGCGCCGCAACCAGCTCCCGCTCCCGTGTACCTTGGCCCCGACCCCGACGCCGAACAACACAAAGGAAGGAAGCGGTGCCGCCTCGCCCCGCGCCCAGCGCACCTCGTCGCGTTGAGAAGCCGGCTACCCCGCGTCGCCTTTGTCTCCGCAGCCTTCGCCTTCGCCTTCGTTTTCGCTTTCACCTTCATCTCCCTCGCCCTCCGCGCAGCAGCTAGACCCTCGTCCTCGCCTTCGCCCCCAGCGCCCTCTTCGCCCAGCGCCCATCTCCCGGCCCCCGTCCTCTTCTTCCCCACAAAACCCGCGCCTCCCCCCTCCCCCCGTCCTCGCACGCCACATGCCCGGCTCCAGCTCCAGCTCCGGCATCGCCCTCTGTCCCAGCTCGGCTCGGCTCGACCAACCGCGCAGAATGGAGGAGCCTCGCCCTCGCCCTCGATTCCGCGGTCCACTCCCATCGTCGGCTGCGTCGGCTGCGTCGCCGCGCAACCCCCCACACGCCGATCGCGAAAACAGACACCCGCGCGTGTATGCGTTGCGGTGCCGAGGGGGATGCACCGCAACCCGCTCCCCACTCCTCTGAGCGGGTACCTCCCCGAACACGTCAAAGGAAGGAAGCGGTGCTGCCCCGCCCCGCGCGCAGCGCGACGAGGTGCGTTGAGAAGCCGGCCACCCCACGCGCTGGGCGCACGTTGCCTTCGCCTTCGTCTTCACCCTCATCTCCCTAGCAGCTGGACCCTCATCCTCATCCTCGTCCTCGCCCCCTTGCACCAGCTGCCCGTCGTCCTCTTCTTCCCCACGAACCCCAGCGCCCTCTTCGCCCAACGCCCATCTCCCGGCTCCCCCCCCCCCCCCCCCTCCCTCTCCTCCTTCCTCGTATGCTCCATATGTAACAAACACAAAGAAAAAATCACCCACAATGACACAAATTATACGTCTCCCCGCCGTCGTCCGACAGGTACGCCATCGCGTTGCCCTCCGCGATGTGTTCCGGGTGCTTGGCGATGAATTCTGTGGGTGGGAGGGCGTGCGTTAGTGGGGTCGGTGTAACGGTGTAACAGTGTAAAGAAGCGGGGTGGGGAGGACGGTATGAAATAGGGGGGGTGGGGATAAGGTGGGGAGGATGGGAGCGTATCGTATCGGCCCCCGACACCCTTCGAGGGGGCTGTCACTGCGGACCCGTAGACGTTCCCCAGTCCGCTGCCCAGACCCGAGCCGAGGTGTCATGTCCGCGCCACCCCGCCCCGCCCGTCCCTCCACAAAAATAAAACTAAAAAGAAAAGAACATCCTCGCGAAACCAAAACCGCAACCAAAACCGAAAACCGAAACGCACCTTTGACGTTCTTCCACAGCGTCGGGATCGTGGGCTCCCATTCGTAGAAGGAGATCGTGAAGCCTGCAAAGAGCAACGATGCGTCAGTACAGTACATATGCGAGCGCGGAGCAGAGCGAGCGAGGGGGCGTGGGGTAGTGGGGGGGGAGGGGGGGGCAGCGATTGGAGTTGCTCGGTGGGTAGAGGTGTATGCGGGATTGTGTCATGTGAGCGGTCGCAGACTGAGGGCGCGCGCAGTAGCCCCAGTGCCGTGAACTCGTATCGTATCGGCCACACCCCTTTGCATGCGCGCGGCCGGCCCGCAGGAGCGCCCCAAAAAAAGTCCGACGGCGCGTGTCCCCCTTGCGTCGCAAGTAGTAAACAGGAAAGGCACACACCATAAATCTTATCCTTCTCCTGCATGAACCAGAACGGGTCGTAGGTCATGTCACAAAAGTACTCAATCTCGGGCTCGACGCGCCAGTAGTAGCGGTACGGCTGCAGCAGCTTGTGCTTGAAGAAGAAGCCCGAGTTGAAGCGGCACATGTTGCGGTACGGGACGCTCTCCGCGTAGATGATGTTCTGCGCAACCATCTTGTTGCGGCCCGCGCGGGCGACGTCCTCGTCGATCCACTCCGGCTGGACCCAGTGCTCGTTGGGGACGAGCCCGAAGGACGCGGTGCCGTTTGTGAGTCTGAGCATTGAGCTGCGCGTGGTGCGTCAGTATCAGTATCGGTGATCCCACGAGTGAGGAAAGAGAGAAAGCGCGCGCGCACCGCCTGAAATTCTCGGTAAACGGCTCCTCGTTCAAAAACACCCAGGGATAATTGCAGTGTCTATTGAACTTGTCCTCCATCTGCGACACGCTCGATATCGCGCCGTCGAGGTCGCTGTTCCGTGCGAGCATAAGCAAAGTGGCGTTCGCGCGGGCGCGGCCCGCACAGGGCCCGTCGGTGGGGACGACGGGGGGCGGAGGGGCGCCGGCGAGGATTTCGGCTTCGGTGGGTTTGGGTTGTGCGTCGTGACTGGGACTAGGAGTTGGTTGGGTCCATTTTGAGAGGGCAGAGCTGGGGTCGGTGCGCAGGGCGACTTTTAGGAAATAGAATAGTGACATCTGCGTTTTTCATTCTCCGTTAGCACGTTGGTGAAAGAATAGAAATTTTTGACGGACAAGGACGACGAGAACGACGACATATCTGCGACGGGCGACGACTCCCAGTACCATCGTGGCAAGAACAAACCAGTGTAAATGGGCGCTAGAGAGAAATCACACATAATTCGCTTTGCTTGACAGGAGCTATGAATACATTTAGGGCTCCACTCAAATCTGTTATGTCATCATCATTTGCCCCACGCCACGGCTCCGCAGTATTGCAGTTCCTGGTGGGAGAACCTGCGAGGGAGCCACTGGATTTGCGTCCATTCGTCCCTATCGTGCCTGCGCGCGAGTGACGTCGCGGGAGTCAACCGCGTAGCTGACAAGCTGTAGCCCATTTTGGGGCCTCAATCCTCTGCGATCCGCCGGCTAGCACATCACACTGACAGCATAAATCCGATCAAACAAATCTGCGGCATTTGCTTGATTCCATTCAGCTCGCCGATGGTTGCGCAGTGACCAACACGACAACAGAAGGCCGTTCGGCTATGCTCACTCAGTCCACTCTGCCTCCACCCGGGCATCGCCGACGTGGACAGATGACCGAATCCGACCCTCTTCCTTGACCGTGAAAGCATCGACGGCGACCACTGACCGTCCGACGCTTCCCTCGGGCCCACCCGCAGATACCTCCAAGCCTTTCTACTAATAGGATCTTTCGTTGGCCGCGCTCCAGCCCATGATCATCTACGCACTGGTTTCATCTATATCTAGCATCGCTAGGATGGCTTTGAAGCTCTTGGGCCTGCGGTTGACCTCCTCCACCGTCACTTACACAGCAACATGCCCCGCTGGCACTCGCAGCAATTCTCGCAGCGTGGGGTCCCGAACTTCGAATTTCGCACCGCGTCTAAAACTTGCGGCGCTCCCGTAAAGTACAACATACCATCTGTTCGCGCACATATCTATTCGCCGACCCCAAATAAATTTAAGTAAAGCCAATGCAATACAGACTCGGACGGGGTTTATCAACGGACCTCGGCTCAAGTCTTCCAAAATTTCAGTGCGTGCTGAGCGGCTACGACCTCACGCTCTCCTGCGCTTGGGCCTGTTGTTTATTTTATTTTCTAAATTCGACACCCGCCTGCCAGCGCCAGTGTGCCGCTGTCTAAACATCGCTTGGCTAGTACAGGCACTAGTCCCGGGCCTAGCGCCCTTAATTTATATATAATATAATACACGACGTCCATCCCAGCCGCCTGGTTTGGTTTCTTTCTTTGACACGACAGGTAATCATCTGCGATACCCGGGCCACGGCCACGGCGCCGCTCTGTCCGAATCAAATAATATATGTAATAAAGTCGAGTACATGCATTCACAGCATACAGTTTCGCGGCCTCAAGTGCGACAGCTGTCGCACTGAGGTATTCTTCGAGCCGTCCTTCCCTACACCTACAAGGGTAGATCTAGACAACCATCTCCCTCCGCGCACCCGAGTATTCGCCAACCGAAAATTCAACGCCATCCAGATGATCTACATATGTATGCGGACAATAGTACGCATTTCTCGCGACCTTATTGTAGAGTATTCCCTTTCCCTTCAACAAGTCTTTTGCCCTTCAACACGTCTTTTGTTCAAACCCTCCATGCCTTGCCAAGTTCTGTCTTCTCCCAGGTCCGTCCTCAACACCACAGCCGTCGCAAATCCAGAATCCAGAATCACGATCCCACCCAAGTCGGGTTGGATATGGTTTATGGTTTATGGTTTATCTCACCGTTGTGCAAGTCCTTAGAAGCAAGTGACTGTACTATCCAACATCGAGATGACGGTCCGTGCCGTGTCCGTGTAGAAGAAAAAAAAGGCTAATCGCCCCCGGCGTTTCTCAGAGAGGATTCAGACTCATCCGCCGAAAGACGTCGCGGAAGATCCAGCCAATCCCGCAGCAGCAACGTCGCATTGACGGTCGCCTCCCTGAGCGAGGCTCAGATTCGCCCAGACTCCGTTGGGCGCCTTCCAGCAATTGCAATACACCACCGTCCCTGCCGCAATGCTAACTTATTTGCGTACGTTCTACGCCGCGGCACGAGACGTTCAATTCCTTACCATAGCTCCTGCAGATTGAGCCCACAACGCTATCGATCACCTTCGACGAGGCAGCTTCCCCATCACCTTCATCACCGCGGCCGAGGGCCTCTTCGCTCCGGCGCCAATCGGTATCCGCTTGAACCCTTCACACTTGTGAGACAAACCACAGCGAGGCCAATCTGCGCTCGTCATCAGCGCGGGAACGTCCACAGGCCAATTCGGTTGGTGTGGGTCCACCTGGCTTCATCCCGTCAATACAACATAAGTACCATCTCTCCGCGCCCATATTCGCCGACCCCAAATTTAAAGCCGATGCAATACAGACTCGGACAGGTTTCATTTTCCATTCAACGTTGATTCAACGCTCGAATCGTCTGGTAAGCATCCCGCAACCAACACGACGACGCGCCCATTCAAAGTAAGGGGACTGGAAGGCTGTTCGGTCTTGCTCGGTCCACTCCGCCTCCACCCGGGCGAACGTCGCCGACGTGGCACCCGTCGTCCATCTTTCCTTGACCGTGAAAACATCGACGGCGCCCGCGCGCATACATTGATACAATTGAACGCACAAGTAATTCAATGCTGATGACCACGTTCGTGGTTTCAGGTTCGTTCTCCTTGTAGACACGTGCGATGACAAGAATCGCCCTTAGTCTGATGATGAAGATGTACTCATCTTCAACGCCGCTGATCATCTTCTGGACAGTTGATTTCGGCAGGATGTATATTAACACCCCAAGCCTCGAAATCGTCTGCGGCTTGGTATCCCCTTATTTTCGACTTCCTCATGGTGGACGCGACTTCGCCCTCATTCATTTGGGGCCTGTTCGTGAGCGAGCTATTTGAGACATCCGTTCGTCCACCGCTGGCATATGGTGCATTTCTGTTCTTGACGCTCAGCTGAACAGGCGACACTTATTTTCTATGGTGCAAATGTCCTCGCAGAATCCCAATGCGCTCATCTGGGCTCATCCTTCCTGCAGGATTCTATGCCAATCTCTTCATCATAGCGATGTACACACTCCGCCACCGGCGGACTTCCGGGCGAACTTGGCTGCTGGCGGCGACCTGGATGCTTTTCGTACTCGGAACCTTGCAGGCCATATTGCGGATCTCGATATCAACACTACTCGCGAGCGCGGTGGCGCTACTGGTGGGCCGCACCCGAAGCCAAGTCCCGACGGCGGAAATCGTCGGCCTATTGCAGAAGAGATTGCATCTGGAGCTTGCGGATAATGCGGTTTTCGCAGTCAATGTGTATGTAGCACTTTTTTTTTCTTTACCGATTGAGCTTCGAGAAATAATCTTGTGTCCGAGTTCACTAGGCTCCTCACGGACTCGGTCTTTGTTGAGTTGATTTCCCCTGGTTGCCGAAATTTCCACCTCAACGAAGCCATCCGCAGCTGTATCGTTGTTACGTGATCTGGGGGTACCAAATGAAACCCATACTTCTCCCTGGCATCCTGATTCTCTCTACAACGAGTGAGTTGAATATGCGAGAAATTCAATTTCAAAGACTTGTGACCTAAATAAAATATCAGTTATGGCTGTCGTTACTCTCGTGGAAAGCTCATTGTCGACAGATTTCTTGCTTTTGGCTGGAAGAACACAAGTTATAACAACCACGACGACGTATGCTTTGGGCCTCGCAGCCAATGTGGTGCTCATGGCGCTCACCGGCAGGTCGTTTCAACGCTCTTCAATCCCTGGTGTTGACATTGAGTTCTCAGCTGGACGTATCTGGTGGATGCGCAGGGCACTGGCGAACGTCCCGGATCTGCACAGCTCGATCGATACCCGCCATAACGCCACCATTTCAATCATGTACGTCGTTCGTTCAGTCGCGCGGAATGGTGCCCCTATTGGCCGGTACTCATCTTGAACGCAGCCTGGAATCGGGCTCTATATACTGCTTCTCGGCGTTCTTACTGGCCATCGTATTAACCACAGCGGGTTCAAGCAGTGAGCTCTATTCAGTGCTTCTGGGGATTGCGTTCCAGGCAATTGTAAGGCACTAACTGCTCGTTATAACCGCACTGTTGTTCATAATCATGGCAATTAGAATATCGCACCAACCTTAACCGTGGTCCGCGTTGGCCTAGGGCACAACATCGAAGATGCCGTCAAGACGGGCTTTACCCAGCTAACCAATGCTACGCAGAAAATGTCAAAACAACCACCCTCCCCACGCAGCCTGGTCTCGAATTTTTGATGTGGCGTTGAGTCGGAAGGCAGAGCGCCTCGACACAGCGCAATTTCGGCGAAAATGGTTAAAAGGCAGAATTATTTTTCTATAAAGTACGGACTCCCACTACCCACAAAGTTTGCTCGAAATTACTTTCAAGGAGATAGTATCATTATATCATGTTCGCGAATTGAATTCATGAACATCCACAGCTAAAATCAATATTCATATTCCAGCATCCTTCCTGAAGGAAGAGGCGGCAAAAAATGCAACCACTTTCCCAAAAGATAATTATTGGCGGTGCTACTAGTGGTTCGAAATGAATTTGTTGATTGATGCTTAGCAAGACGCTGAGACTGCCGAACGCGGGTGAAAACGCCCAGCAGCGTCGCAAATCCAGAATCCAGAGTCCCGATTCCACCCAAGTCGGGTTGGATATGGTTTATGGTTTATCTCACCGTTGTGCAAGTCCTTAGAAGCAAGTGACTGTACTATCCAACATCGAGATGACGGTCCGCGTAGAAGAAAAATGTAAATGTAAAAATAGTAATCGCCCCCGGCGTTTCTTTTCATTTCATTTCGCTCAAGCCACAGACTCGGCAGACGACAGAGAAGACTCGTCCGCCGAAGGACGTCGCGGAAGATCCAGCCAATCCCGCAGCAGCAACGTTGACGTGAGCGAGGCTCAGATTCGCCCAGACTCCGTTGGGCGCCTTCCAGCAATACACCACCGTCCCCGCCGCAATGCTAATTCGCGTACGTTCTACTCACGAAACGTTCAATTTCTTACCATAGCTCCTGCAGAAACCCGCAACGATCACCTTTGACGAGGCAGCTTCCTTCCCCATCACAGCGTGGTTGCGGAAAAACCTAACCCACTGGCGCTCGCGGCTCGACGCTGCCAGAGAAGTGGCCACGTCGACTTGCATGCTCCACCGCCACCCACGACTGTACTTGATGCGCGCGCGAGGGCAGGCGTGCGTGGTGTCGGGCTTTGCACCGGAGGGGAGGTCACGTTCGAAGTTGGCACGAAGTGGTCGAAATGAATGATGGGATGAACACAACATTTGATCGCAGCGATGCTCGTCCAAACACCGGAACGCCAGCGCGCCCAAAAAGGAAAGAGGAATTGCGGGGTGAGTTTGAAGCTAGAACCATGATTTAACTGGAAGCATGTGCAAAATGATAGGCAGAAAGTGCCTAGAATTAGAACCAACTTCTAACGGTTATCAATATTGCGTGTTGGCTACTTCTAAAAAAAACACCCTCCTTTTGCATAGGCTAGGGCGTTATGGGAACTGACTGTGGGAATAATTCATAACCGGATTCAGATAGAGATTTAACCCACTTTCAGATAAGGGTATATTCAACTGCGTAGGATAAGCTTTTAAGGTTAAGGGGTAGTAAGCGAGAGAAAAATCTGCCATGGAATACACTAGTGAGGAAGACCATTGGCAGCGAAGCATGTGAACTCTGATCATTTACGACTGGACGGTATGATGCGCAAAACTCGTATCGAGGCTGTGATGCCTTCGTTTTCCCTCCCAATCTCCGAGGCACTTTGCAGTTGTAATATATCACCATCCCGGAGGAAACGACACTGGGGAATTGTCTTTCCTTTCCCTACCTTACTTCCATCAATGAAAGTGCCGTTTAGTGAGTTCGTGTCCCGTATAAAAAGCTGGCACTGACTCCTGGCTGTCGTGGACCATATTGCTGCGTGATCGCGCGAGACCGTGGAGGACTGGAAGATTATGGCTGGGGATTTGTCGTCGGGATCCCATCGCCTGATATGGAGCGATGGTGCATTGTCCACGATGCGACAGAGGATAGAGCCGAAGGATTTGGAGGACGGCTCTGATAAATCAGTGAACTGGACAAGTGTCGATGGCTCCAACCATTTCTCGGGGTTGGGGCCGGCATTCTGGGTTTCCTGCGTCTTCCGGTCAACTGGAGCGTGTTTAGGACTGCGCAAGGACAACGGATGAGCCAGAAGGAACAATTTTAAATCAATGAATCGCCTTTACCCATATACATCGGCCCTCCGCTTTTGCAAAAATGATCCCCCAATTTCTACCTTCGTCAGGTGGTGGGTGGGTCCAGAGCCGAACTGCACATTGTCACCGTCCTTCAGCTCATGGAAGGCGGAGTATGTGTCAGCCTGTGAGAGCCTCGTTCCGTTCAGGAACGTCCCGCCACTCGAGCGGGTGTCGCGGATAAAGAAGTGCGGACCGGGCACGACGAACACTTCCGCATGACGGAGGGATACCGCCTCGCGGAAGTCGTCAGTGTCTAGTAGATTCCGCATTGTACCCATGCCGTCAGGCGCTGACGATTCGCGGGAGCGCCCCAAGGAGAGCGGTATCAGGCCCTCCGCAAGTTTGCAGAGCACTGGCCCGGGGATGAGGGATCCGTTAAGCGGGATCGGACCCTGGACTGGGACGAAACGGATTGGATGATGGTCGGACGTTAGGTGCAGGACATGAGATTGAGATTGTAGTTTGGGCGCATCCCGAGCAGCTCTATCCCAGTGTTTGAATTTACGCGCATGCAAGCAAGTAGTTGAAAACCCACTGTGCATTGACAACTGCGGAGAAAACTGTCCTCGGGTTTATGGCAGGAATATCGTGGACCTGGACAAAATTAGACCACAGTATCACTGGGAGTCGAGATAATTTACCTCCGTTATGAGATGGGATATTATGTCGTGAAGTCGAGGGGCTATAGGCCGGTTGTGGGCTTTCTCAACCCAGCAGGTTTCTGCCAGGGTCCATATCGACCCAGTTAACTTTGGGACCATATCGGTGCTTGGTCTAGTCGGCCTCACGCCTTGTCGGCAAATAAGCTCCACAAAATCGCGGCTAGAGATGGTGGAAAATGGATCTTCGTCCGTGTAGAGCTACGCGGCAACCAGTGAATAGGTGGAGCAGAACAACATTGGTTAAAATCCTTGCCTCGTATATGGTCATTCCGAATGCATATATGTCCGAACGCGTGGTGGGCTGCGAACCCGTGAAAAGCTCGGGCGCCATCCAGTTTCGGCTGCCACAAATCGCACTATTATCCCCCAACCCCGTGCGGCTGGTCACATCGGCCTTGACCCGAGATAGTCCAAAGTCGCACAGAAGAGCCCTGTTGGCATTATCCACAAGGACGTTGACCTGAGTTACCCGCCCTCAGCTCGATGTTAATTCGGCAGTTGAATTTTTACTCACTCCTTTCAAGTCACCATGACAAATCTGTCGCCAATGCAAATATTCGAGGCCGAGAGATATATCCCGAAGCTTTTAAATATTTCAATCTTGACCATCCAGCCTATCATATAGTCGGTTGCACTCACAATGTATAGAGGATCGAAATTGGGATATTGGCGGAGGAATTGTCGGGCGGTGTTGGGAATGTATGGCATGACAATGAAAGGCTGGTCGTCTAGGGTATTCGCGCCAAGGAATTGTAGGATATTTGGATGCCTCAGAGTCGACCAGATCTGCGGAGCATTGAGATACGGACAAGTCGGCAGTGTTGACGCATACCTTGATTTCTCTGCGAAGGACCTTTCGAATAGAAAAAGAAAGACGTTAGCATGGACCGTGAGCGCATGCGCTACCGTACGAACCTCAGCTCTGGGAGCGACACCGGCAACGTTCCGTACAATCTTTATCGCAACCTCGGTCCGGTTCCACGTTCCCCGATAGACCTTGCCACTGAAACACTGTGGTGAATGGCCGAGGCCATACGGAGGAAGTGGAGCGAACTCACAAGCCTCCCGCCCCGACTTCCCTCCCAAAATCCACCTCAAAAGGAGTGATCATCCAATCTTCCACCTTCACTTGCTGACCACTCATCAAGGTGAGATACTGGAGCGCGTGGCCATAAAACGTGAATTCCGCATTGTTGGCTATGCGTTGACCGGCGAGTTTTCGTTCAATGGAGACCATCATGGCGAGCATATTGCCTTGATTTACGTCTTGTGGGAGTGATTATCCGAAGCGACCGATCACATTAAAATCACGAACCTAGTGCGCGCCGCAATTCTGCCTGATTTTGCTCCAGATTCTTCAGGCGAGCGTTCAGGGCTTCAGCATCCTGACTGCGTGCCCACCTATCATTTGATAAGGCATTCTGGATGTTCCACAGAGCCGAAATCTACATACTCAAAGTCAGTGTTAATTGCCGCGAGCGAAGAGATTACTTTCCTGAAAGGAATTTACTACCGTTCCAATTCTTCGGTAGAATCCGTCTATTCCGACAATCCGGGAGTCCTGGTGAAGCAGAGATTTGAAAAAGCCCGTTCCTGCTCCTTCTGAATGAACTTCTGGAATCCTTCAATAAACTAGGGGTACAAGTCAGCGCCATGCAAGCAGCGAGTGGATTCCGACCTGTGAAGGTCCTGGAGGGCTCGAGCGCAGGTAGACTCCACGAGCCGCGATGCTCTGAACTCGGCATTCAAGGTTGCGAGGAGCTGGGCCACAGCTTTCGCCAGCTCTTCCAGCTGTCTCCGGCTCTCGCTGACCTGCTGGACGGACGAGATGATGAATCTGAGTACATGGAAGGCCGCAGAGAGGCCGGGGACAGGGGTGATCCCGAGTATTACATCAAGAGCAGTTTGGAGAGACATCGTAGGAGGAGAGAGGGGCGAAGGCGCTCGCCGCCACTGAGCGCTTGCTTGAATGTACGGGAGCTAAAAAAGCTGTTAACCTTCCGATGCTGTTACGGTGGCGTAGTGGCTGGCCGCTTTTGCACTAATTGGAACCCAAGAAGGAAATCAGACTCCCGAGGTCAAGGAAATCAAA
>WIQG01000856.1:0-24381 GCA_014925785.1 Mycena galopus ATCC 62051 | reverse complement strand
CCAGCTGAATAAGGTCGAATTTGTGATTTGTGCCTGATGACCCATGCATTTGCATCCCAAGAATCCATCTAGGGATTCAGCAGAAAAATCCATTCACATTCGACCCTATGCAGCCAACATCACTGTCACAATTCCCCCAGAATCCTATGTTCAGGGTTGGATTAAATTTACGACCAGCCGAATGGAGTTGGATTTTTTATTTGTCAGTCACAAGCCATGCATTGGCATCCCAAGAATCCATCTAGCCACCCAGCAGCAAAATCCATTCACATTTGACCCTACCCAATCAACATCACTGTCAAAATTCCCCTGGAATCCTGTTTTCATGGTCGGATTATATTTGCAACCAGCCGAATGAGGTTGGATTTTTTGTTTGTGAGTCACAAGCCATGCGTTGGCATCCCAGGAATCCATCTTGCCACCCAGCAGAAAAATGCATTAACATCCAGCCCCATGCAGTCAATATCATTGCTGAAATTCCCCCAGAATCCTGTTTTTAGTCTCTGATTTAATTCAAGACCAGCCGAATTAGCGAGGATTTTTTATTTTTGGGTCACAACCCATTCATTTATATCCCAGGAATCCATCTTAGCCACTCAGGAACAAAATTCATTCACATTTGGCCATATGCAGTTAACCTCATTGCCAAATTCCCTGGAATCCTGTTTTGGGGGCAGAATTAAATTCGTGACTGGCTGAATGAGCTTTTTTATTTTCTTTTATTTTGAGGAGCGATGAGCGGACAAGCAACTGATAAAATCAGCCCACGCCGCACGCTTTTCTTTGCAGCACAGGCCGTCGAGAAGAAAATTTAGAGTCCACTAGGGTGATACATTGACGTACGCCGGTGTACGGCAGTGTAGGACTCACCCCACCCCAGCAGCACGCTGCCGAGGAGGGGTCATACCCACTAAAACCCTAGACTGGCGGATCTGTGTGACCGTCAGATTTTCGGCATCTCTTGTGATCCCTTTCCATGTATTCTTCAACTCTCTTGAAATTCAGAGCTCGGTTTCCGAACTTTTTTGATGTCGTCAGCAGAAAATCGGTTCTTAGTCTTGCGTTCATACAAGCCTTCCATTTGTTTTGGAGTTCGTTCTCGGAGAAGTATTGATCGGGATCACTACCGCGCTCAATGACCGTGTGCAGCGGAACTTCCAAATTAAGTGGCAGTCTCGGAGATCAATATCCGGTACAGCCGGTTTGCTCCCATGTCCCTCTTGGCGGACGCGTTCTCAAAGTTTGCTAGCCCACAAGCAAGAACGCGGCCTAGGCTTATTTCTGGCCAGGCATAGCCTTTCTTTTCCCATAGCTCCTTGGCTAGGCTCCACAGTAACTCACGGCCCGGGGCCTCACAGTCCACCAGGATGTGCTCCATAGATTCATCTACTTGGCAATGATGGCAGATCGCCCAATGTTCGAAAGTCGGTATGCTCCTCCAACGTTCTCCAATTTTGAAAGCCTGATGTAGGCATTTCCATAGGAAAACTCGAGATGTCCTTGTTATATCCGGATTCTGGATTGATTTCCAGATCTCGCTGTCTGTCGGAGATTTACCTGAGAGATCTCTTGCTGCATGTCTCGCAACATCCAGCATTGCTCTAGTTTTGACGCGCTCCGGTGCCTTCCTCTGCGCTTTTATGGCCTTGTACAGCGAACTTTGGGTACCCTTGCTCAGCTTGGCGCCGTTGAGGTTATGTGCCTCGGGTATTTGTGTTTGGATCGGGGCGGGGCCCGGTTGTCTGAGTCTCGTTCTGCCAGTTCCTGGGCCTCCTTGGATCTGTAGTCTGTCGCATCATCGACCTTTTGGAAGGATGATCTTTCTCCACGTTCTCTGAGGGCCGCTACCGATGCTTTCAATAATGTACCATCTGGGACGTTCAGCCAGTCCTCGTCTTCGTGGGCCTCTAGGTCAACCGTGAAAGCTCGCACAATTCTCTTTGATTTAATCTTGAAGTGCAGAATGTGGCTTCTTGGGCCATCTGGATCGCGTACAGGACCGCGGCTACTATACCTGCCTCTTTTGAGCGCATGTCTTGGGTACGGAGACCCGGTTGTTCCGGTCATCCTCCTGACATACCAGACACTGCCGGCCGCATTGTGCTCGCCATCCTCGTCTATGTAGTGAGTACTTCCAATGAATATAGTTTCATCTTGGGGTTCCTCCTCGTCTTCATCCTTTTCTATCTGGTTAGCCGGGAAGCCACAGACCGGGTCGCCGAAAAGGCGGTAGCCATCTGCTAGTTTGGTCAAGGCTATCTTGGGGTCGAAAATCACAGGCTCATCCTTCTTAATGGCGTCATGATTATTTTCCTTCTCATCCGCCGATAGGTCTGCATTTGTTTGGAGTACCTCGTTCCTAGGGTCCCACTTTTCGAAGAGGCAGTCGAGAAGCTTGATAGCTTCCTCGCAGCACTTGTATGGTGATTCACATCCCAGGCTGCGATCGTGCCTGCAGCAGTTGCAGGCGCAGTTCTTTCTCCGGCTGTGATGCAGGTAGTTTCTTTCCGTTAGTTCCAGAGCGTCTCTTGTTGAGCGCACCCTGTGGTTCTCCCTCAGGCAATTCGCAAGGGCGCTATTGTTCTTCCTTCTCCTGTCGGTGTTCCAGCCTATATGGAAGAAGAAGGGCAGTTCTCCCTTTATGTCTTTCGATAACGCAAGTGCATCGAACTTTAAACGAAACTTTTTTGCTGACTTCAGCATATGTTTCAGGGTTCTCGGAAGTTTCTTCTGCAGAGGCTGCCATGTTTGTTTGAAAGGACTTATTCTCACTTCCTCGTTGACGATCATTCCTTCTGGAATACTTTTACGGAAGCTTTCGTCCGTTAGCACGCACCACTTGGCGCGATTACTTTGGTCACTTGTCAGGTAGTCCCTCAGATTTTTTAGCTTAATTGCGCTGTTCCTGTCCTATATTGACAGTAGGTTCACCCCGCCTTCCTCGACTGGGAGGTATAAGATGTCGTGGTTAATGGGTGCGACTTTCTTCCCGTTCCACATAAAGGATTTAATTCTTTTATCCAGGTATTGCTCAGTTTCCTTTGGCATCCCCTGTACTGCCGTGAGGTACTGGGTCATCCCCCTGCCACCATGTTCACTATTTTCGCTCTCCCGTTGAGTGTGGGGTTAGATGTGTTCCATCCGGCCAATTTCTTTTCAATCTTCTCAATTGTTGGGGTCCAAACCGATACTTGGTTCACTTTATTTCCTTGCCAGCTTCCTAGGATTTGGACGGCCTCAGCGTCTTTCGTGATTTCGATGTGTTGCGGGAGTTCGGTGTGATTCTGGTTCAGCTTTCGCTCCTCTATTACCTTTTGCCTGTATGCAGTACTCCCTATCGGTGTGATTTGTGTCTTTCCTTTGTTAAATTTGGCGCCTGATGCTTTACACCATATATTCAGGATCTCCTCTAGGTCCTCGAAACGGTCTTCTTTTGAAAGGCACACTGTTGTGTCGTCTGCGAAGAGCGCGGTGATAATTCTCTCTGCCTCTCCTGGGCACTTATAGCCTTTAAGATTGGAGCGACGTATCATCTGGGCAAGGGGTTCTATTGCCAGATTAAAAAGCAGGCATGAAATGGGGTCCCCCTGACGGACTCCCGGGTAACACGGTATCGGGTGCTTTTCTCCCCGTTAACCACCACTGACGTGTATGCATGTTCGTAAAGGGATTTGATTGTGTTTATAAAGTGGTGCGGGAAGTTCGCTTCCTCCATGGTTCTCCACAGGTAATCGTGCTGTATTTTATCATACGCTTTTTCCTGATCGAGCGCGACGACAGCGCCGCCCTCTGCGTTTTCTTCTGCATAGTTTATTATACTTTCAATGAGTTTTATCTGATCAGAGATGCTCCTACCGGGTATAAATCCCGCCTGGTCTTTGTGGATTATTGACGGAACTGTTTCAGCCAGCTTGATAGCCAGAGCCTTAGTGAAGATTTTATAATCTGTGTTCAGCAGAGTTATAGGCCTATAGTTTGCGATGTTTCGCTTATCATTCTTTTTGTGTAGGAGGCACATCCATCCTTCCGCGAAGTTTGTATCTGGGTGGACCCCGTGCTTTTCGATGTCGTTGTAGACCATGCACAGCATTTTTGCTATGTCCATGGATTTGTCCGGTGAGTCTTTCGATTTTTCATATTTTTCGTTAATGACTTTCCATAGTTCATGTATAAGACCATCTATTCCAGGTGCCTTGCCGTTAGGGAGCCGCTTAATAACCTTGGCTATATCTCCTCGAGTCAGGTACTGCGACAGTTTTGCCTTGTGCTGCTGATTCAGCTGCTTGACACCCTTTAGAGCTTCTTTGGTTGCCTCTTCTTTCTCCTCTGGGTCCGTGATCCCTTCAGACTGGAGATTTTCGTGAAAGTCTCGAGCTAGCTCCGCCATCTCGTCTGAGCGGGTCACATACGTGGATGGGTTAGACCCGGGAACTTGGAGGCCAAAGGTGGGATCCCTCGGTTTTCTCGCCTTGTTTGAGGCCGTCCAGTAACTTGTCGCCGTGGACTCGCCGTCAAGCCTGTTTCTGGCTGCCGTATTATCTCTTATATTCTGGAAACGGATCTTCTCCGCTGCGTCAATCTTTTCCTGGATCGAGGCGGCCTCGGTTAGCCTCTCATCTTCCCCTTTGAAGGGGCTGTTGAGTGTTTCCCTCATATCGCCTCGCATTTTTGCTATATCTCTGTCCATCTTAGGGATGGCAACCTTTTCTCGTTGGCGGAAGATGGCTGTGAAATCCTCTTTCATGGACTTCAGGATCAACTGGGGGTTATCGTTGTGTGTCCTTTTCTCCACTATGGTTTCCATCCGGGACTCAGCTTCTTTTCCTACCGCTAGGATGCGATCTAGGACCTTATCCTTGAGGAGGAACTGTTTCATCACCCATCGCCCCTTTCCTATGAAGGGCATGTTGGGGTTCGAGTATTTAACGGAGATGAGCTGGTGGTCGGTATCTATTCCTGGTGATTCAATCGTCCAGTCTGACGTGTGCTGGAAGATTTTGTTTGTTACCAGAATTCTGTCGATCCTCGATTGGGCATTTCGGTCCTCCCCGCTTTGCAGGTATGTATAGGCTTTCATGTCAGGAAATGTCCTCCTCCAACCGTCGGTCAGGTTTAACTTGCGTTTGAAATTTCGCATCGCTTCGGCAATCGCTCCGGAGTCTTTGCGGTGGGGCAGTCTATCTATGGCCTCTTCGACCATGTTCCAGTCTCCTAGGGTTACATCTGGTTTTGCGAGATTTCGCATCTTTTCCTCAATGATTTCCAGGTCGCGCGCGCTCTCGACGTGGTCATTTGGCAGGTATACTGCTAGAACTGCGAGTTTCTCATCGCCGTGCCACGGGATTGTCAGGTGCAGAGCTCTGCCGGGGATTATTTCCTCAGTCTTGATGCCTTCTACGTTCGAGATCTCCTTGTTTATCACAATCGCTACTCCCTTCGCGTTTTCGGCTTCGGGGTCCAGGGATGCGTATACTTGCAAACGGGTACTGAAGAGCTTGTGGACGTTTTCCACATCCGTTGGTGAAAGGTGTGTTTCTTGCAAAGCCAGGATCCCGATGCGCCGATCGCGCATGATCTGATTGACTCTGAGCCATTTGTCTTCGCCTTTATGGAAGCGCCCGCGCATATTCAAGGACGATATCTTAATGTACGCTTTTGTCTTTTTCCGTAGACCCTTAGGTTTCTTACGACTTTGCAGGTTTCTCGCATTCTCCTGACGTCTCTGTCTTTGTGAACGTGGTTGGTGTAGAGGCATCTCCTCGTCCGAGTCTGATTCGGGGTCGCTCGGGGATGCAGGTCACGCCTGGGTCACACGGATATGTGGCGGGATTCGAGCCGGGGCTGCAGGGCTCCGGTTTCCAGCTGGGTAGGCTGGTGCTTGTGTAGCAATGGGACGAGGGGTCTCCGTTGGTGTCCGCTGAGATGTGGACTGCGTTGATTGCGCTGCAACATGTACGTTGCGCCCTGAGCTCTCGCGTCGGGCTGCTTGCTGATCGGTTGGGTTCAGCGACTGAGATACGCCGCTGGATCCCCCAAAGCCTTCATCGGGTGGATCGGGCGCGGCAGACCCTCCTCCCCCTCCGGCTCTGGTGGGGTTGTCTCGACCTATTTCCTGTGGAGACGAAGAGGGGTGTGTAGAAATGTAAGTAGCCGCGGTTAGTTATAGAGCCCAGAGCTTAACCATACTCAAGGACCCCGCTGACATTTCCCAGGTCAACGTCGGGGGAATTTGCTGCTGGAGTTCTCAAATCACGTCCGCAGGGATACCTTGGCAGGTGCGTCTCGTGTCACTCCATAAACAGCTTCAACTTCTCAGTACGGCACTTCCAGGCCACGAACAGCCGCCGTTTTTAACTATCATACACACCTGGGGCCTTTCCTGTCCCCCACCACACGCGAGCATGGTAGGTTTTATCAGACAGTATGTTGGGACCCCCATTGGCGTTGCGTACTTACTATTGCCCTCTGGAAGCCAAAGACTCCCCGAGGAGCTGTCGATCCCTATCGGCAGCTTGCAACACGCATCCAGAATTTGTACAAAAAGAGTATTTGTGTTTTCGAGATTAAATAAACCCACTTAGTTTCGCTAGAGGGAAGCAACAGAGTCATAATATGTCGTGAGCAACGAGTACATGAGTAAAGAGTATGGTACAAGGCACGTTTCGTGAACATAATTTAGCAGCGGCGAGACTTGGAGGGTGTTTTCTTAAAGACACGCCCGTCGGTGGTCTTACCCTTCTTGGAGCTCGACGCCCCAGCATGCTTCTCTGCTTTCTCGTCGGCTTTGAGGAGGGTCGAGTCATCGGCCGACTCAGATTTCGGGACTTCGCCGAACCAGCTCGGGGTGCGGGGGAGCGGGCAGAGGCCAGCGGGGTGATCATAGGATTTGCACCCGACACAGAAGAGTTGGAGCGCGCCTTGGCGCGGCACTCCGGTTCCATAGTGGTCGGTTTCAAAGGTGAGTGTGCGGACCTTTGTCGACCAGTCCATGAGATTGAAAAGAGGGAGGTGGGGAGGGGGAGTGAAATAGATATTCCAGACCGTATCCGATCTCCCTCCCGGCAGAGCGATATCGAGCGCCTTGACCTCGAGGGAGTCAAGGGAGTCGATGGCGACGCGGGCCTCTTCTGGGGAGGGCGCGTGCGCGGTGAGGGCCTCGGTTGCCCCTTTGATTGCTTTGAGCTTCGTGAGAATCGTGGCACGAATGAACTTCAGCCCTTCGTCCTCGTCGAAGATAGTGAAGTTTTGGAGTGTCATGATGTAGCGGGGAAGGGGCATGTCATAGGGGAAGACCAGGAAAGTGACAGTGGGCGTCGACCAGACTCCTTGCCCTGCGAGTTTGTCGAGAGATTCTTTCGGGATAGAGGATATGAGGAAGTGCCTGGCTGAATGAGCTTGGATTTGTGATTTGTGAGTCAAAGGTCATGCATTGGTATCCCAGGAATCAATCTAGCCACCTACCCCCAAAATCCATTCAAATTCCGCTGTACACAGTTAACATCATTTCTGATATTGCCCCAGAATCTTGTTTTCATCCTGGGATTAAATTTGCGACCTGCTGAACCAGCTTGGATTTGTGATTTGTGCATCAGAACCCAGGCATTTGAATCCCAGGAATCTGTCACCCGACTGGTTGTCAAAATCCATTTACATTTGAGCCTACGCAGTCAACATCATTACTGAAATTCTCCCGCCATCCTGTTTTCAGGGTCGGATTAAATTCACAACCAGGCGAATCAGCTTGGATTTGTGATCTGTGTGTCAGAACCAATGTATTTGCAACCAAGGAATCCGTTGGCCAATTTGTTGTCAAAATCCATTTACATTTATCCCTACACAGTCAACATCATTGCCAAAATCCCCCCGGAATCGTGTTTTCAGGGTCTGATTAAATTCACAACCAAATGAATCACCTTGGATTCGATATTTGTGAGACAGAAGCTAAACATTTGCATCCAAGGAATCCATTTAGCTACTCAGCAGGAAACTCCATTCAAAGACAGCCCTACATAGTTGACATCATTGCCGAAATTTGCAACTTGGCTGAATCAGCTTGGATTTGTGATTTATGGGTCAGAACCCATTCATTTGCGACCCAGGAGTCTGTTGGCTGACCTTTTGTCAGAATCCAGATTCAACCCTACACAGTCAACATCATTGCTGAAAATCCCCCAGAATCCTGTTTTCTCAGTCAGATTAAATTCACAACCAGCCAAATAAGCTTGAAGTTGTGATTTGTGCCTCATAACCCATGCATTTTCATCCCTGGAATCCATCCAACATCCCAGCAGCAAAATTCATTCACATCCAACCCTATGCAGTCAACATCATTGCCCAAATTCCCCCGGAGTCCTGTTTTTAGTCTCGGAATAAATTTGTGACAGGCCGAATCAGTTTGGATGTGAGATTTGTGAGACAGAATCAATGGATTGGCATCCCAGGAATCCATCTAGCCACCCAGCAGCAAAATCCACTCCTGGGCAGTCAACATCATTGCCAAAATTCCCCTGGAATCCTGTTCTCAGGGGCGGATTAAATTTGTGACAGGCCGTATCAGTGTGGATTTTTGATTTGTGAGGCACAGGCTATGGATTAGCATCCCAGGAATCTATCTAGCCATCCAGCAGCAAAATTCATTCGCATTAGGCCCTACACAATCCACATCATTGCCAAAATTCCCTTGGAATCCTGTTTTCAGGGTCGGATTAGATTCATGACTGACCGAACTAGCTTGGATTTGTGATTTAAGAGTCAGAAGCCATGCATTTGCGTCCCTGGAATACGCCACCAGAGTCTTTGTCAAAATTCGTTTACATTTGATCCTACGCAGTCTACATCAGTACCAAAATTCACCTGGAATTCCCTTTTAGCCTCGGATTAAATTCACAACCGGTCTAATTAGCTGGGATTTTTTATTTGTGGGTCAGAACCCATGGATTTGCATCCCAGAAATCCATTTTGGTCACTAAGCAGCAAAATCCATTGACATTCAGCTCTAGCCAGTCAATATTATTGCTGAAATTTCTGTGGAATCCTGTTTTCAGGGTTGGATTGAACTTGTGACAGGCCAAATTAGCTAGGATTTGTGATAAGTGGGTCAGAGCGCATCCCTTTGGATGTCAGGAATCTGTTCAGCTACTCAGCATCAAAATCCATTCACATTTGCCCCTCTGCAGTCAACATCATTGCCAAATTTCCCCCAGAATCCTGTTTTCAGGCACGGATTAAATTCGCAACTGGCTGAATCAGCTTGGATTTGTGATTTGTGGGACAGAATCAATGCATTTGCATCCAAGGAATACATCCAGCCACCCAGGATCAAAATCCATTCACATTCAGCCCATCACAGTCAACATCATTGCCAAAATTCCCCTGTAATTGTGTTTTCAGGGGCAGATTAAATGTGAGACAGGCCGTATCAGAGTACGTTGGTGTTTGTGAGTCACAAGCTATCGGGATCCATCCAGCCAATCAGTAACAAAATCCATTCACATTTGGCTGCACACAGTTAACATTGTTGCCGAGATTGCCCCAGAATCTTGTTTTCAGCTTCAGATGAAATTCGGGATCGGCCAAACCAGGTTGAATTTTTGATTTGTGCATCAATACCCATGCATTTGCATCCCAGGAATCCGTCACCTGACTCATTTTTGAAATCTATTTACATTTGAGCCTACACAATCAACATAATTACTGTCATTCCCCCAAAGTCCTGTTTGTGACTCACAAACAAAAAATCCAACCTCATTCGGCTGGTTGCAAATATAATCCGACCATGAAAACAGGATTCCAGGGGAATTTTGACAGTGATGTTGATTGGGTAGGGTCAAATGTGAATGGATTTTGCTGCTGGGTGGCTAGATGGATTCTTGGGATGCCAATGCATGGCTTGTGACTGACAAATAAAAAATCCAACTCCATTCGGCTGGTCGTAAATTTAATCCAACCCTGAACATAGGATTCTGGGGGAATTGTGACAGTGATGTTGGCTGCATAGGGTCGAATGTGAATGGATTTTTCTGCTGAATCCCTAGATGGATTCTTGGGATGCAAATGCATGGGTCATCAGGCACAAATCACAAATTCGACCTTATTCAGCTGGTTGCGAATTTAATCCATGTGAAAACAGGATTCCAGCAGAATGTCGGCAAGGATGTTGACTGTGTAGGGTCGAATCTGGATGGATTTTGACAACAAGTAGGCCCACGGATTCCTGGGTTGCAAATGCATGAGGTCTGAACCATGAATCACAAATCCACATTGATTCAGCTGGTTGCAAATTTAATCTGATGTTGAAAACTGCATTCTGGGGGAATTTCGGCCATGATGTTGACTGAGCAGGGTCAAATGTGACTGGATTTTGACAAAAAGTCGGCCAACAGAGTCCTGGGTTGCAAATGCATGGGTTCTGCTTTGCAAATCACAAATCCAAGCTGATTCAGCTCATAGCAAATTTAATCTGACCCTGAAAACAGGATTCTGAGGGAATTTTGACAGTGATGTTGACTGTGTAGGGTTGAATGTGAATGGACTTTGACAAAGGGTCGGCCAATGGATGCCTGGATTGCAAATGCATGGATTCTGATGCACAAATCACGAATCCAAGCTAGTTTGGCCGCTCACGAATTTAATCTGAGGCTGAAAACAGTATTCCAGGGGAATTTCGGCAATGATGTTGACTGTGGAGGGTCGAATCTGAATGGATTTTGACAACAAGTCGGCCGACAGATTCCTGGGTTGCAAATGCATGGGTTTTGCCCCAAAAATCACAAATCCAAGCTGATTCAGCTGGTTGCAAATTCAATCCAATCCTGAAAACAGGATTCCAGCATGATCTTGGTAGTGATGTTGACTGCATAGGGCTGAATGTGAATGGATTTTAATAACAAGTCAGCTGCTGGATTCCTGGATTGCAAATGCATGGCTTCTGACTCACAATTCACAAATCCTAGCTGATTTGGCCTGTCATGAATTCAATCCGACCCTGAAAACAGGATTCTGCGGGAATTTTTGGCAATGAGGTTGTTGGCCAACACCTTCCTGGGATGCAAATGCATGGTTTCTGAGCCACAAATCACAAATCCAAGCTCATTTGGCTGCTCATGAATTTAATCTAATTTAATCCAACCGTGAAAACAGGATTCCAGGAAATTTCAGCAATGGTGTCAACTGTGTAGGGTGGAATCTGAATGGATTTTGACAACGAGTGGGCCGAAGGATTCCTGGGTTGCAAATGCATGGGTTTTGACCCACAAATCACAAATCCAAGCTGATTCAGCTGGGCACAAATTTAATCCAATCCTGAAAACAGGATTCTGCTGGAATTTTCCCAATGATGTTGACTGCATAGCATCGAATTTTGACAACAAGTTGGCCGACAGATTCCTGGGTTTCAAATGCATGGCTTCTGACCCCGAAATCACAAATCCAAGTTGATTCGGCCACTCACAAATTTAATCCGACCCTAAAAACTGGATTTCCAAGGGAATTTCAGCTAAGATGTTGACTGTGCACAGCTGAATGTGAATGTATTTTGATAATGAGTAGGTTGATGGATGCCTGGGATGCCAAATACATGGGTTCTGACCCACAAGTCACAAATCCAAGCTGATTTCACCCATCTCAATTTAAATCCAATCCTCATTGTGGCTGATTTAATTCTTAGATATGTTATGTATCACATGTGGTACTAGTAGACCGTACCATCTTACAATGTTACCACCACCAAATGGTGGTATATACCTTTATTTATCATGATGTGTAAATATGTACCTCACAAAAATGTGTGCCAAATGAGGATATATGGCTAGATTAAATATGTGAGAGTGGCCTTGACAAGTACCACATGTGATACATAACATATCCAAGAATTAGCTGAATTGGTGCACTACTCCTATTGCTACAGCGTTCCTAACGGAAACCAAGAATTTTTGGTGAGAATTTTATTACATAAGGATATCAAAAAAAAATACCGGTGTTGTGGTGACTGCAGATTTTGAATGCAATTCTAACGCACTCGGTCTCAAGAGAATTCAACTAGAATTGAGCTCAGGAGAGTATTCCTGGCGAAAACACAAAAACAGAAAAAAAAATGTGCCTGCCCTATGTTCTGCAAAAGGCTGTAAAGTTCCAGTGAAACATAGGAACATTATTTCGAAATTTTCACCTTGTTTTCAGGGGAAAATGTTGTTGAAAATGTTTCAAGTTTTTCACCCAAGTTTAGAGCTGAAACTAACATGTAAATTGTGAATCTTACTTGCCATATCTTTTCGTGAAAATTCTTGAATAAACTGCATTTGTGGAGGGGTAAAAAACTTGAATTTTGTATTACAAGTTTTACACCAGTCTTCCTGGAGATTTTTCACAAGTTTTTGTGCTCTGTTTAGAGCTGAAATTGTAGTAAAGTTTGTTTTGAATTTTTCACCATCATTTAGGGCCTTGAAACTGGGTGAAATATTGGTATTACTTTTCAAAATAAACTCATCACCTTTAATTCAAGTTTTCAACCTCAATTTTCAGGATCTTTTTCACTGAAAATGTTTCAAGTATTACACCACATTTTCTTACTAGTTTGGTACATTGTTTTTGAGTTGAAATTGCAGTGAAAATTGTTTGGAATTTTTCACTGCCATTTAGGCTCTTGAAAAGGGGTGAAACATTGATGTGAATCTTCAAAACAAATTTATGAATATTATTTCAAGTTTTTAATATTCATTTTCAATCTAGTTTGTGCTGAAAATCAAGCTGAAAAACTCTAAATATTTCCGGTGAAAAACTGATGAAAAATTTTGAAAGTTTTTTATTAGTTTTTGACCCCAAAAACTCAAATACTTCAACCAGTGACACAGAGTTTATTTTCAATTTATTTTTCATCTACTAACCCACTCATAGAAGAGAAGTCATTTCAAACTCATCTATGTATGAGAACACTAGTCATATATCGGTGGTGCTCATATTCTATTCAGATCCACCCATGGGGCCAAAGCGAAGGGCAGAGCTCAGGGCCAAGTGTGATTCCTTGGAACCAAGAGCAATGGTCTGCAGGATCTCCAGCAGGAGATCACAGATCTGTTAAAGGAGGCCTTTCCTGAAAATGAGATAGATCTCACGCAGATGGTAAAATTGCTATCCAACCTCAAGGAGTCAGAGATTGCAAAGGACATTCTTGCTCTACAACTCAAGAATGACTGATTTCCCTTGCTGGAGGAGAAAGAATGGGACAATCTGGTGGGGAGTATTATTGCTCTTATAATGAGCTACCACATCAATCTGTGCGAATTGAATATGCTTTGATAATTATTGCTAACATAGATTTGACAGCCCCAAAGAACGCCATATTCCATCAAGACCACCCATTTCTACACACTCTCCTCTCATTGTAGAAGGGGAGCCCCAATCATACCATCCACCTCCAGTCAAAGAAGAGCCTCAGTCATACCATCTGAGCCCTTCTGCTTCTTCCCGAGAGCCGCCAAAACCAACTTTGCACAAAGCAGGTCTTAACAGCCTGAATATCAGCACTGATAGTGGTTCCTTCCACTCTCGAAACTCCCAGGGAATTTTCAATGGCATACAACTACTTCTGGGTCCAATCTGGAGCAGCCAGCTCCAGTAGAGGGTACCCTCAGCCCTGGGGACCTGTTTTTCCACCACAACACTACACAAGGGACTACACAGGTGTGGTTGTATAGCAAGGGCAACAAGTGGGAAGATATCACGAACCTCTGGGCAGATTCTGAACTAGTAGTTCATCCAAGGATTGCAGAACGTGTTCTTACACGGCACGCTAACAATACTCCCAACTGGATTTTGAGATCATCAGTGCCATCAGCGCATGGACATAGTAGCCGTAGTAGGAGTGCAAGTGCAAGGGCCAGTGGCAAAGCGTCTACTTAGATTGTATATGTTAAAATGTACAATGACATCCAATGATCTGCCAACTTTGATTTCCATGACCATGACCATGATCAATTTTTTTGTTATGCATTCGAGGGTATAAAATTAAAATTAAGAAACTTTTGTATGAAACTTTTGTATGTCACATAGCACGTACATATACCAAATTAAAATTTCCAGTTTATACACAACTCAAGCACAAATCAAATCAAATGATCAAACTAGCCAAAATAGCTCAAAAACTTCAATCTTTAGGTTGTGCTGTTTGTTGCCGGATCCGGATGCTATTAGTGTCTTGCTTTATGATTGTTTGGTCTAATCTCTTTTGCCTCCAGAGTTAACCTATGAAGAATGCCCCCACCCGGTGTGATTGCTTTGTTAATTGTAACCACCAGTTCCAGAGATCACTATTGCCACTAGATATAATCACAGGAAGGACGAAAAGATCGAGAATATATGGGCAGCGCTAGCTGGAAACTCATCAATCTGATGCTGGTTATAGAAGCCACTTTCAAGGGAGGAGAATCCAGCATCCAAGGACTACTCATTCTGCTGCACCTAGGAACAGTTTGCATACTCGTCCCTATCCAGCTGCCCAGCATCCTCCATCTCAATCAGGTTCCAGAAGGCCTTTGCAGCCACAGGGACCTGAGCCCTTGGAGCCAGTTCCTCATCACAATCCTCCTCCTGCCTCTTCTACCTTGACTGGGAAGACTGAGGCTGCTCTGAAGCTCATGGGAGATATTCAAGTTGTGTTTGCATAACCCAGAATGGAGTTTACAACCATGTGCCCACACTGGTTGTAAATTCAGGGTTATATCAACTGAAATCTGGGGCATCAGTCAATGCCAACTTCCTAGAACATGAAATCGACTTGGGAGTTGATGGGCCAGGCACATATTCTTCCACCCTGCCGTGGAAAGAATGAGCTGGAGGACAGAATATGGCGAGAGATTGACAGGTGCTCAATGGAAAAAGAACTTCATTGGAACCAGCAACGGATGCACTTGGACATAGATCAGGTAGTGGTCAACAATGGTGAGAGGCTTTTTATGCAGGTGTCTCTGCTCATCGTATTGTAGAGATCCATTTTATGAAAATTCCTCAACAAGACACTGCTATCTTTGTCTCTCTTGTTGTCACCGCAATGATGACAGAGTTTTATTTCATCCCTCGAACTGGAGGTTCAGTATTGCTTGCTGGGCTTCGAGACATGTTTAAGGCAGTGGGACAGGAGCAGTCCATTCAGAATCTACCCCGTGACCCTCGGACTATTGTTCAACAACTCCGCCTTGACCCTGTCACCGAAACATATGTGTGTTGTCCCAAATGTTGGCATTAAGCCCCACTGTCAACCCAGTCACAAAATCTCATCCCAATCCTGATATTCCAGTCTGCCAAGACCGACTGCCACTTGATGACATCTGTGGAGAGCAGCTGTGGAAAAAGGAAAAGATCCATGGCAAGGTGCACTGTACACCACATCTCACCTATGTCCATCAACTGGTGAAGAATTGGCTGGGACGCGTACTTTCTCGCCCCGGAATTGAGGACATCCTGGATGACTATCCAAAGGCTGCATCTGTGGACCAAGATGGAGTCATGAGCGACATTTGGGGCTCCCCCACAATCAAGTCCCTGATGGGACCTGACGGTAAATCCTTTTGGATATATCCGGAAGGAGAAGGCCGTTTTCTTTTCAGCTTCGCAGTAGATGGGTTCAATCCCTTTCACAACAAAGAAGCAAAGCAGGTTGTCACATCCACTGGATTTTTCCTTGTCCTTCTCAACTTTCCTACCCATTTACGCCACCTATTCGAAAACATGTGTTATCTGGGATCTGCCCCAACACCAAATAGTCCCAGTGTTGGACGTCTCAATCCTTTATGGATCTGATCGTCCGAGACTTTCTGGAATTTTGGGCTCCTGGAGTTTTCTTCACCAGGACACACAAGTATCGGCAAGGGCGCCATACAAAAGCTATGGTTATTCCTCTCACAGCAGATATGCTTGCAGCTCGTGCCGCCGCTGGATTTACCTCCCATACTTCCACTTATTTCTGCATTGGCTGTCATATCACAATAGCTGATATAGAAGAGCTTAACCCAGCCGCTGGCCAACTCGTAACCATGACGAGCATCTCCAACATGCATATGCCTGGAAAAATGCAATTCTGTGGAAGAGCAGGAGAAGTTGGCAAAAGACAATGGGATCAGATTCACCCCACTTCTCAATCTTCCATACTGGAGCGCTGTTCGATATGTCCTGATTGAGGCCATGCATGCTCTGGATCTCCGCCTCATTGACAACCATTTGCGGGCGTTGTTCAGAATTGATTTTCAGAGAGAGGGTGGAGATGGCTCAGAGCCCAGAGTACAACGACCTCCAAGGCCCTCACTTCAGCGTACCCAGAAGGTTCTAGAACTCTTCGTGCGGTATCGTGATGACCCAAACATTGTTGCTCAAATCCTAAAAAATGAATGGGCCAACTTCAAAACTTTGTGGCACATCTGCAATGATCTGGATCTCAGAGTATCAGGGAAGAGGAGAGACTGGTTTGTCCAGCGAATAAAGGAATGGGTAAGCATGTTGTAGGATTTTCTGCTGACCCTGGCTTATGAGATTTAAAGGCGGATCAAAATCAGATCACAGATGCAGAACTCTTGAAACCTCCAGCTCCTAGGCCTCTAGAGGATTCTGTTGAAACCTTGAAACTTGTGGCAATTGGTGCAGTAGCTGCAGCAGCATCAGATCTAGACATGAATGAAGCAGAGGTTGAAGAGGCTCAAAAATTGATGAAGCAGATTTATCGAGGAACCTTGTTCACCAGTGTCAGAGCAAAAGCAAACATATATATGTTTGCATGCCGTGTGCGGAATATCCCACTATCTGGGACACCTACTAGGCTTGAAATGCATACCAAATTGGCTAGCTCTGTATGTCCATGATTCTCATGACACATCTTCAATGGCTTATTCTGGCAGATTGCAGAAGAAAACAGGCTATGTTGAGTCCAGGGCCAACCAATGGAGGACCAGTTCTTGGCAAGGATGTAATGAACATCATATGGACTGACATGCACAAAACAATTCTGCCAAGTTGGATCGGGGCTGCTCCGAGAAATTGGGGAACCAAGAAGCGCGGCAAGCTCAGTGCAGACCATTCCCGCACTATCTTCACTATCCATCTTCCCATCAGTCTCATTTGGTTGTGGCGCAACGAAGTTGGACGCAAGAAAGACCTGCTGGTTAACATGACCCAGTTGGTTACTGCCATCCAGGTCGCTAACTTCAAAACCACGGACCCCGAGATCTCGTGGCATTACCATCACCAAATCATCCAGTATATGGCAGGCATTACACATCTATTCAGGGAAGATAATATTACTCCGAGCCAACATTCGCCTGCCATATTGGAGAGGATCTACGGGAATTTGGGCCACAACATTCAAGAAGTGCGCAGTTTTACGAGCGATATATTCATCACCTCCAGCGCCAAAATACAAATTCAAAATATGGTTAGTGTGTGTGATTTCAGGTGGCCTTCTTCTGCTCACAGAAGGCTTAGGGGAAATGGAAGCAACCTTTGTGAAATCCACAGCTCGGGCAGCAAATCTCAAAGCAATGCTGGCTGATGATGCTGATATACGTTCCCAGTTTTGGAAGCAGTCACCACATATGATCGGTTATCGACTCAAGATTCTCGTGGCGTTCGTCTGGCACAAATGCTTGACATAGAAGACACTCATTTGACTTGGAGGCACATTCCAAGTGGGGTGCACTATCTGGGAAGAGCGCCAGATTTTACAGGACTATCTTGCCTGGAAATATGGTGACTTTGACCTTCAGAATTGGCAGGCCACCGCAGCGATAATGGATCAAATTTCAATCCAGGGGGTCAGATACACTGGCAAAATGTCTCAAACGTGACCAGGACAGCTACATTATTTTTAATGTGCCAGACACGGATGAAGATGCACCAGGAGAAATTCTAAAAATATTCCAGTATTGGCATACCACTCCGAGAACAGGGAATTCAAGGCCACTTATCTGGTTGTCAATCGATTCAGGGCTGCCATTCTGATAGTCAGGATCCCTATCCACAGCTTGGTCCAAATTTGGGCATTTATGTTCTGTGCGGCCTATGGAATCCCGAGTTATTGAAGCAAGCCATGTGAAATCGCACTTTGGGCTAACTCCCATCCATTACAATGGACAGGATATCATGCATGTTTTCCCCCTGAGTTGTGTAAGCTCAATATTCTGTGGCATTCTTTGAGGCTCATACTTTTTAGGTGGCACAAGGAAACTTGTGGTCAGCCACATTTAGCGACCATTCTACAGAGGATTCAGAGGATGAGCAAGAAGTAGGTGATGGGAATGAAGAAGAGTACTCGAGGAAGAGGAGTATTAGTAGAACATACTTAGAGCCTGATTGGCAACTGTGAATCTTTTTGCATGAATTTGGCTTGATCCAGATCCAGTTTCTCATACGTTTCCCATAAATTTTTTCCCTGAAGCATCTTAGAATGGAAAGTCAGTGTCTTTCCTTGATTTGGAGGATTTGGGGTGAGAGCAATGGAATAGGCTCAAAATATGATCAACTTCAACCTAAACCCATTGAATCATACATGGGAGATTTTTCACAACCATTTCTCTGCCCCTCTGGCCTCAAATGTTCATGAAATATTGTATTACTCAATTAAGGACCATAGTGAATTTACATTTAATTAGTGAACAGAGCAGTTTTATAAAAAACACACCCAATATAGAAGGCAAGTAACATAAAAGGCAATATGGGTATGTAAGCTGTGGAAATCTGATCACATTTTTATCAAGATCTTTGATCCACTTATTCTCTGGAACACCCATGGCAAGCTTTACCCTGGACCATGCAATGAAAGCATTCCTGTCTTTTGTCAAACTTCTGCACCCAGTTGTGGAGTCAGAAATAGATGGTCATGGTCTATATTCAAATGACATTTGGTTGGCTATCCATTATGATGAGGAAGTATTCCTGGTCTAAATGGATCTAAACAACAGACTGATCTCATTTTACTATTAGGAGGCTCATATTACCGGAAATGGTACCAATTGCCCCAACTCGGTCCAGTCAGACTCGTCGACGCTCTTGCCTGCTGGAATGTTACTACAAGCTTATTCATTATCTTGAAGAAGCCAAGATTCCACCCAGGCTTATCTTGTGCCTGACATAGAAGAAATTGTCACACGTAGTTCTGGATCCACCCAGGTCAAACAAGCATGATACAAATGAATTGTCTCTCTTTGGAGCTCTCCTTGCAAAAAAAGACAATCTGGCCGCATTTAATACAATGGAGATAGAGGATCAAGAGTGTCTTGGGGCTAAGCTAATGGAATTTGGATATTTTCCCATTCAGAAATCCCAATGGAAAGATGAGTGAGTGATATTTGTCTATAGACGAATAGATTAATGGATTGTGACAGACACACACATTATTACACTTTCAGAAAGCATGCTTATAAGCAGAAAGAACAGATGGAAACAATGTCCACCAAGCAGGAGGATCAGTACAGAAAATTCCAGGAAGATATGGATGACATGAAGCAGGAGCAAGATAGGACTCTGAACAAGCTACTGGAAACAGAGAAGCAGAATGAAGGACTGCGTAATGAAGCAGATACATACCGAACAGAAATGTGAGCTTCAATACTGGTTATTTTCTCATTTAATAGCCACTATAGACTGCATCTAGAGAACCAGTACTATGAGAAACAATCTGTGATGGCAAAAATGGAAACACAGAGTCTGGATTCAAAACTAAAAATCAAAGACTTGGAAGCACAACTTCAACTGAAAGATACAGAGCTGTCTGATGTGTGCGTCTGAATACCACTGTGAGATACAATCTGAAATGTTTACAGAGAGGCCGCATTGAAGGCAGAGGCAGAGACACTACGTCAGCAAAAGAAGGATTTGCACAAGCAGCAAGACCATATTGAGCGACTTCAGGAAGAACTTGGAGTAAATACTTATTGAATCTTCAAAAATTCCGAGGATCTTATCATTTCAGGCTTTACAGAAAAGCAATGCAGACACTGGGAATCCTGAGTCAGTGGCTACAGATATGCACAGCCCAATGACAACGGAGAAAAATGCAATGGCTCATTTTTCTTCTTGTGACGATATAAGGCTGAAATCCGTACTTTTGGAGTTGAAAAACAGTCAAATGGCCTTCCTGGAGGCTCAGAAAGAAGCTGCAGACTACCATCAAGTTCTAAAGGCAATGGAAACAAAGACTTTTGAATTGGAGACACAGTTATCCCAACGTGTAGAGGATCTTCCGACAGTCTCTTCATTGGAGGACCAAACCACTATCTCGGATCTTCGAAGGGAGCTTGAAACCCAAAGGGTAAGATAATCCTTAATATAACTTGATCAAACCAAACACTGAAAATCCTCCAGAATGCTATTCCTTTCGCTAACTGAGTATACTATTCACATATTTTATCTCAATAGGAACTCGGAAGGGACAAGTGTCGAAATACGGGGAATGAACATCAATGAGAGTACAAGTGAGATTCGGCGTCAGCTTGGACGTACTCTTGCTCAGATTGCAATTGCCAATGAACAAGTTCTTTCTTTTGAACAAGTTCTGGCTCCCTTGGTTTTTGTGGTTATTCATGGTAGGTGCCTGCAAAGCTGAACACTGTCTCTGACTAGAGCACCAACTTGCCAGGAAGCTCACGAATATCTGGTTTTCAAGCACGGCTGAAAAATGTTCACAAGCATATTCAACGGTCAGCGTCAATTGGGCAACATATCTCAGGAAATCCAATGCTCCACAGATTAGATGACACTGTCCACCAGCAGAGTTCTAAAACTGAGGGACTTCAGGAACAGTGTGATACCTTGTCAAAAGCCCTTTCCATTGAAAAGGAAATGGCCATTCAGCTCCAAGCCAAATTGGCTCAGACCACAGCATCCAATGAGAAATATGTTCTACGTTTGGAACAAACATTGGCTCACTTGGCACTGGTTGTCATATGTGGTAGGGGCTGCAAAATTTTATACAATATTTGCTGATAGCACTGATTTTGCCAGGAAGTTCAAGGTTGTCCAGACTTCAAGCTAGACTAACCAGGATTCACAAGCATATTCAACGGTGAGAAGACATCTATCTGTGTGTCTAAAGAACTACAGCTCCTTTTAGATTAGATAGCATTATTGATCAGTTGAGCACCAAACATAAAGGACTTCAGCAACAGTGCAATGAGTTTGAACAAGCTGCTTTGGTGGAACAGGTTGCTATCACTCAGCTCAAAGCAGACTGTTCAACACTATCAGCTCGATGTTCAGCTTCTGAAGCCCATGTGGAAGAGCTTGAACAAGCAATATCATCAGAGCAAAAATCCAGCTTGAACCTTCAAGGAGAAAAGAAAGTGTTGGGAGAGCAGAATCTGAAGCTTCAACAGGTGATTTGCCCTATTGAGCAGGAAATAGCAGCTCAACAGTCTGTTCACCTAGAAAACGGAGGAGCTTCAGCAACAGTGGGATGAGCTTGAACAAGCTGCTTTAGCAGAACAAGTCTCTATCGCTCAGCTTAGAGCAGACTATTCAACAGTATCAGCCCAATGTTCAGCTCTTGAACAAGCAATATCCTCGGAGCAAAGTTCCAGTTTGAATCTTCAACAAGAAAACCAAGAGTTGGAAAACCAGAAGATACAATTTCAACAGGTGATTTACCATGTTCAGCCAGAAATGTCCCCTCAAAATATTCTTTACCAGAAAACGGAGGAGCTTCAGCAACAGTGTGATGAACTTGGACAAGCTGCTTTGGTGGAACAGGTCACTATCACTCAGCTCAAAGCAGACTATTCAACACTATCAGCTCGATGTTCAGCTTCCGAAGCCCGTGCAGAAGAGCTTGAACAAGCAATATCATCAGAGCAAAATTCCAGCTTGAATCTTCAAGGAGAAAAGCAAGTGTTGGGAGAGCAGAATGTGAAGCTTCAACAGGTGAGTTGCCCTATTGAGTAAGAAATAGCAGCTCAACAGTCTGTTTACCTAGAAAACGGAGGAGCTTCAGCAACAGTGTGATGAGCTTGAAAAAGCTGCTTCAGCGGAACAAGTCTCTATCACTCAGCTTAGAGCAGACTATTCAACAGTATCAGCCCGATGTTCAGCTCTTGAACAAGCAATATCCTTGGAGCAAATTTCGAGCTTGAATCTTCAACAAGAAAACCAAGAGTTGGAAAACCAGAAGATACAATTTCAACAGGTGATTTACCATGTTCAGCCAGAAATGTCCCCTCAAAATATTCTTTACCAGAAAACGGAGGAGCTTCAGCAACAGTGTGATGAACTTGGACAAGCTGCTTTGGTGGAACAGGTCACTATCACTCAGCTCAAAGCAGACTATTCAACACTATCAGCTCGATGTTCAGCTTCCGAAGCCCGTGCAGAAGAGCTTGAACAAGCAATATCATCAGAGCAAAATTCCAGCTTGAATCTTCAAGGAGAAAAGCAAGTGTTGGGAGAGCAGAATGTGAAGCTTCAACAGGTGAGTTGCCCTATTGAGTAAGAAATAGCAGCTCAACAGTCTGTTTACCTAGAAAACGGAGGAGCTTCAGCAACAGTGTGATGAGCTTGAAAAAGCTGCTTCAGCGGAACAAGTCTCTATCACTCAGCTTAGAGCAGACTATTCAACAGTATCAGCCCGATGTTCAGCTCTTGAACAAGCAATATCCTTGGAGCAAATTTCGAGCTTGAATCTTCAACAAGAAAACCAAGAGTTGGAAAACCAGAAGATACAATTTCAACAGGTGATTTACCATATTCAGCCAGAAATGTCCCCTCAAAATATTCTTTACCTAGCACATGGATGAACTTCAGCGACAGTGTGACGAGCTTGTACAGATTGTTTCCAGTGGAGAAGACACTACTGCTCAGCTCAGAACCAACCATTTAGCTGCATTAGCTCAATATATGGATTTGCAAACTCAGACCACTGAGTTTCAACGGAATCTTTCAAGGTAATCTGTCACATGAACACATCATTTATATTTACCCAAACCTTAGGGCAGAACAAGAGCATGAAAGTCTTCAACTAAACTATGAAAATCTTCAACAAGAGTATGAAAATCTTCAATTAGAGTATGAATATCTCAACTCTACCACAGACATCAGACTTTTGACAAAGATCTTGTGATCTTGTACAAGACCTCACAAGACCCAACAAGACTGCAAGACACAGCCAAGTGCTGCAAGATCGCAAGACTGCAAAGCCAGAGATGATTCTCACAAGATCACTCGTTCGACTCTGGCTGGAGGCTTTAATTTTGAAAATTGAAAAGCTTGTGGGCATCACACGGTTGTTATAATTTTTTAGAGGACTCCTCACGACTCTCACAGCCCTCTTGTCTCTTATTGCTACATCTTTCGAAAGGTTTTGCTTAGATTTCTTGCACTTTGACCTTGTGAGCTTGTGTGGTGGCTGTGCCACAAGGCCACAAGGCCCAAAAGACCGCAAGATTTTTGTCAAATGGCTGATGGAGTATGTCATTCTGAGGCAGCTGACTCTGCCTTGAGATTGACTTTTGTGATTGTTTAGGGAAATGCAAGTGAATAGTGAAAGTCAACTGCAACAGATAATAAGGTGTGTCACCTTCTGCAAGCCCTGGCAAAAATTTCATCACCTCTTATGTCTAGAACAATGGAAGGGGAGGGGGATGAGGTTCACTCTCAGATTGAGAGCTTGAAACATGAGAATGACATGTTACACAACAATTTTGAGAAGCTCCAAGAACACTACACACAGAAGAGCAGCGAGTCAAAGAAGTGGAAGCTTCAATGTTCAACTGACCTAGTTTGTAGTATCTTCTCTTGTTCATAGTCACACATTGATGTTCATGATCAACCAGAAAGCACACATCCTAACTCAATTCCCAGACCAACAAGGAGCTGGAAGAAAAAAAAATACAGATAGAAACACTTCAACAAGAGCTAGAAACAGCTCAAGTAAGGATACACTTTCTCAATTGTGCAATGTTCTGACAAATACCAGGTGGAAATACAAGACAGAGATAAAAATGATCTCATTGTTTTGAGTGGTGTGCATGCATTGGGAATGCGTGAGGTCGAACGTAGACACAGGAAAATGGAGCAGACTGAAGCTTAAGGCAAAAATGATAGGCAATTCAATATTTAGCCAGATGAAGTGTCTCCTAGTCCTTGGGATCTACTCCAACACAGGGAAATCACATCAGTGAGCATCCCAGAAATCCCAATCAATCCTAGGAATCCCAGACTCATGTGACAATGAGAGAATGACCACTTCTGGCAATTCTTAATTACCTGTTATAGAAGGTGTGGCTATAAATAAGTTATTTGGTGTCTGAATTTGCTCACTGTTTACACTGCGTGTAAATCACACATTTACACGCGGTGTAAATGATGGGTATTTTTAGATTAATTCTGAGGATTATCAATCATTTACAGGCCATG